>ML431241.1:50952-84702 GCA_005239525.1 Nicotiana knightiana
TTTCTCCCTTTAAGTAATTCATAGGGAGTTTTCTCTACCAGAGGTCTGGTCATGCATCTATTGATTATGTAACAAAAGCAGTGTATTGCTTCAGTCCAGAAGCTGTGAGGAAGTTTGCTAGATAGAAGCATGGTTCTTGCCATGTCTTCAAGAGTTCTGTTTTTCCTTTCAACAACCCCATTTTGCTGTGGGGTTCTAGGAGCAGAAAAGTTATGATTAACACCATGTTCATCACAGAACTCAACAAACTTAGCATTCTCAAATTCAGTACCATGGTCAGATCTTATTGATGCTAGTTGATGTCCTAATTGATTTTGAGTTTTCTTGACAAATGAGGTGAACATATCAAATGCTTCATCCTTAGATGCCAGGAATAAGGTCCAAGTGAACCTTGAATAATCATCAACTAGCACCATCACATATCTCTTACCATCTCTACCTAAAGTTCTCATAGGACCACACAAATCCATATGAACCAGTTCTAACGTCCTGGTGGTACTGAATATTTTCTTAATTTTGAAAGAGGACCTTACCTTCTTCCCCCTGGAACATGCCTCACAAAATTTGTCCTCCTTGAACTTAATAGGAAGTCCTACCACTAAGTCCTTAGAGACTAGTTTGTTAAGCTGAGTTAGACTCGCATGACCAAGTCGTTTGTGCCGTAGGAGGGGATCACTATCCGACACACTTAGTCAAGTGAGTTCATTTTCAGACAGTGTGGAAAAGTCTATGACATAGATGTTATTCATTCTTTTCCCTGCAAAACAATCTTTTCAGTAAGCAGGTTAATCACAAAACATTTTGTGGAAGTAAAAACAACCATGTTACCTCTGTCACACAGTTGTGATACACTGATCAGGCTATATTTCAAGCCATATATTAGATACACATGTTCAATGGATGGTGTATCATCCTTACCTACCTTACCAACTCCAATAATTTCACCTTTCTTTCCGTTTCCAAAGGAGACATTTCCTCCTTTGAGACTTTCAAGTGAAAGGAACTGTTCCATGTTCCCAGTCATATGCTTTGAGCAGCCACTATCCAAATACCAAATTTGGCTGCCTCCTCTCACTTGAACCTACAAAAGAATCAGGGGTTAGTTTTAAGAACCCAAACTAGTTTGGGTCCTTTTCTATGAGAGAATGGATGAATCAAATTTTTTCTGGCCCAATTTGGTAGCCAGTTTTTCCTTTTTACAAACCTCTCATTTTTCCGACTGGCCTACTCTTTTGCAGTACACTCATATTTGTAGTGGCCAGTCTTACCACAATAGGTGCAGATTTTATTCTCAGGGAGAGTAAGATACTTGCTTTTGGGATCCCACTTGGGCAATTGACTTCCAAAGCTAATCCCTCTCCGGCTGCTACTATGATTCTCTTGAAGCCATATCAGGGCATCAGAGGATTTATTCCATCAAGTTCGATCTAATTCATGTTTGACTTTGCCAAGTTCTTCGTTAAGAGTTATTATCTGTTCATCCTTGGCATACATCTTATCTTTTAGTTTTCCCACGTTTTCTTCTAACATGATATGAGAATAATCAACAACCTTTTTACTGGATCCTAGCTTTAGCTTTAAGTTTTCAGATTTTAGTTCTAGAATCTCAGTTTCAAGTGGATGAACCTGGTTCAACAAGTCAGTGTTTTTCTTTTCAGATTCACTGACTCTGATTTCTAGGTTCATGCACTTTGCTTTTAGCATTGCACATTCTTTAGATAGTTGATCCTTCTCTTTGGTTGTTTCCTCAGAATCATCTATGAAATCAAGTAGCAACTCAGAGAGTTTTTCCTTAGATAGGAACTTTACTTTGTTTTTAAGATAGGAGATACTTACCTCTGGTTCTTCATGTGATTCCTNATAGGAACTTTACTTTGTTTTTAAGATAGGAGATACTTACCTCTGGTTCTTCATATGATTCCTCATCAGATTCTCCAATTGCCATGAACGCCTGATCTTCAGTCTCCCCATCTTCTGATTCCTCATCTAAACTTTCCCCCCAACCAGCAACCATAGCCTTTATTGTGGTTTTCTTGGGTTGGACCTGTTCCTTCTTCCTGTTCCTTCTTTTATATCTCCCCTTTTTCCATTCTACTTCCCACTAAGGACAGTTTTTGATGAGATGGTAAGTCTTGCCACATTTGTAGCATCCCTCGTTGGTTAGCCTTTCTGGAGCTTTTGCGTTGTTGTAGTTTCCTCCTCTAGAGATGTCCTTCTTCCTCATGAGAAAGTTTCTGAATTCTTTGATAATCATGGCCATCTCATCATCCTCCAGATCTTCTCCCTTAGTGATTCTTAGTGCTAGACTCCTCTCCTTCTTTGGACCATCCATATTCATTGTCTGCCTTCTGAGTTCATAGGTAGTGAGGTTTCCAATCAGCTCATCCAATCTCAGGGTTGCCATATTTTTGGATTCCTGGATAGCAGTGATTTTGCTTTCCCAGGAAATAGGCAAGACCCTTGTCAGGATCTTCTCAACCCTGTCCTCTTCAAGAATGACTCTTCCAAGAGACTTCAGTTCATTAGTCAAGGTTGTGAACCTTGTGTACATCTCTTGGATAGTCTCTCCTTCTTTCATAGTGAAGTTTTCATACTGAGAGTATAGTAGAGTACCTCTTGACCTTTTTACCTGAGGTGTTCCTTCATGGGATACTTGCAAGGTATCTCAGATCTCTTTGGTAGTGGTGCAACTTTGGATTCTGTTGTACTCGTCTGGACCAAGTCCACACACTAGCCACTTTTGGCCTTTGCATTCTTCTCCCATTTCTTCAGATCCTCAGCAGTGCAGTCAACTCTAGTCTTTGGTAGATCTATACCTTCAGTAGTCTTCATCATGGTAGCTAGAGGACCATCAATGACTATGTCCTAGAGTTCATAGTCTTCTCCAATCAGGTGGTCCTTCATCCCATTTTTCCACCAAGAGTAATACTGGCCATTGAAGAGTGGTGGCCTTGCAATTGATTGACCTTCCCAGTTTCCAGGTGGTGCACTCATCTTAATGTTCTCCAAGGTGTTAAACCTTTCAAGGATAACCTTCTCTGATACCAATTGATGTTTTAGACGTCAATGCCACACAAGAAGATAGGTTAATTTGTGTGGTACCCAATTTTCGAGTGTTGTCCCTCTAGAAGAACCTGGTTCTTCTTGGTGTTCCAACTTCTACTGTTGCGGAATAATAAAAGCAGTAAAGTAAAAACACAAAGATTCCTATGTGGAAAACACCTGGCTCAAAAGGTGAAAAAACCACGATCTACCCCTCAGTAGGATTTGCTTAAACTCTTCACTAAAACTCTGAGCCAAACGAACTTACAAAATAAACTCTTTTGTAATCCTAGGACTAACTCTATTCCCTTCGTAGTAACTAGCCTCTAGCTAATTTCTACAAGCTTCAAGTTAACTCTAACTTGAACAATGCGTACCTATTACAATTGCTTCTATGAAAGCTGAAAAGATACAATATTAAATCTCCTACTACAACCAACTAGACTCAATGACAACCAGATGGAACTGGTTCTTCTAGCTGGTCTGTAGCCCTTGTATCGTACAGTAATTTTGCTTTCAGATATTGATTCACTTCTGCACTTGTGCGTTCTTAATTCAAGCAAGAATACTTCAATTATTTATAAAGTCAATTGTTGATTTTGTCGTTCAGTTCTGGTACAACTCTGCCTGGGAGAACGAGTTTGTATTAAACTCAACTTCCTTCCTTCGTTACTGTCCTTGCTGAATTCAACTTTTATTCCCTTATCAATTTGCAACCTTTTCACATTAGGAGACACTCTTCTTGTTCATTGATACTTCACACTCGCATTCATCTCCTATGCATATAAGGTTTGCGTGCCAACGCGTCAGGTCAAGTATGTATGCTCTGATGGACCTGGTTCAACTAGTCAGACATTTGTCAATCTTCAAAATTATGCAGTGACTTGGGTCAACACTGGGACTATACCGCAGAAGAGAGAAGGAAAGGAAAAGGGAAAATAGAAGAAACTGGTGCAGCATAGGGTATGACTAGAACTGGTAGGGTTTACACGCCTGAGTATTTGGGGGGAACAAGTAAAGAAGCCGCTTCCAAACAGCCTATCATTGAAACCGGTCCGGATGATCTTTGGAAAAAGGTGCAAGAGAGAGAGTACTCTGTGGTTGACCATCTGAATAAAACCCCTGCTCAGATATCCATTCTATCACTACTGCAGAATTCTGAAGCACATAGGAACACATTGATGAAGGTATTGAACGAGGCTTATGTACCCAACAACATTACCAATGGGGAGATGGTTAACATGGTAGGACAAGTATAGGAAAGCTATAAGATCAATTTCCATGAAGATGAATTGCCGCCGGAAGGGTTAAGTCTCAACAGGGCGTTGCATATCACAGTTCAGTGCGAAGGCAAATTTATTGTCAGGGTCTTGATAGATGGAGGTTCAAGTCTCAACATCTGTCCATTGACCACTTTGAAGAGATTAGGAAAAGGTTTGCATGAGATACGAGCAGGAACTATGAACGTAAAAGCATTCGATAGGTCTCAAAGAGCCATGATCGGGGAGACCAACCTCTGTTTGCAGATGGGCCCAACTTGATTTGATGTTGAATTTCAAGTGCTAGACAGATCTTCCTCATACAATCTGTTGGGGCGACCTTGGATACACGCTGCTGGGGTCGTAGACTCTACTCTCCATCAGGCTGTGAAGTTTGAATGGAAGCATCAATAAGTGATCATCCATGGAGACGGGAGTAACACTATCTACATCAACCAGACTATTTCGGTTGTGGAAAATAGGAGGAAGTTGGGTGGAGAAACTTACCATCGCATTGAGCGTATTAACACGATCGAGAAGGATAAATGGTGGAGTAACAAAATAGAGAGCATATTGGCATGTGAAGGATATGAACCTGGTAAAGGGATCGGAAAGAATCTCTAGGGAATTGCCAAACCAATACAGTTAAAACGTCACGACATGACCTTTGGACTTGGATATCAGTATACCTAGCATGAATATCAAAATTGGTCGCCACCATGGCACGGTCCTTATTACCCTCTTGAGAAATCGACACCATATTTGAGCCAATCCTTTCATCAGGCCGATATGATGTGGGAATCTGAAGAAGATAAAATGCTAGCTGGTTTAAGGAATCTATTCTTGGAATATGAAGACATGGACTGCAGTGTAATAGTTGAGGAGGAGGAGGAGGAGGAAGGCCTCGTCATCCAGACAATGGAGAAGGGATCTGTTCTTAGGAATTGGACTGCCACACCATCAAGGGCCCGCCGAGTCCCGGGATAGCCTGGCTGCTAGTGTTATTTATTTTGAAAACAATTCTTACAGGCATTTTTAAAACAGTTTCAGTATTTTGTTTTGAAACATTTGTTTGAATCATTAAAATAGTTTTTTGTTTGACATCTTGATAATAATCAATGGTTTGCTATTTTATTATTTATTACTATCCTCTACATTTTTTTCTCTACAATATTACTATTTCTTATCTTGATGAACCAACAATTGTGACATGTAATGAGATAAGGATAGTGACTCAGAGGAAATAGAAGAAGAGGATATAATACCTGAGGAAATTATCAGAGAAGTTGAAGATTTTGAGAACAAGCCTAAGTCCAACCTAGAAGAAATTGAGATAGTCAATTTGGGAGATTCCGAAACAGTCAAAGAAACTCTCATAAGCATTTACCTGTCACCATCAGAGAAAGAGGAATACAACCATTTCCTGAAAGAATATGAGGACATTTTTGCATGGGCTTATGATGATATGACTGGTTTGAGCATATCTATAGTGGCTCATAAACTACCTACCAACTCAATGTGTCCACCGGTAAAGCAGAAGCTCAGAAAATTCAAGTAGATATGAGTTTGAAAATCAAAGAAGAAGTCACCAAGAAAATCAAAGCTAAGGTTATCAGAGTGGTTGAATGTCCAACCTGGTTGGCTAACATCGTGCCGGTTCCAAAGAAGGACGGGAAAGTCAGAGTATGCCATTTGGTCTGAAGAATGCTGGGGCCACTATGAGAGCTATGAAAACTATTTTCCACGACATGATACACAAGGAGATAGAGGTATATATGGATGACTTCATTATCAAATCCAAGAAGGGCGATTATCACATAGCAGACTTGAGAAAATTCTTTGATCGGCTTTGGAGGTATAATTTGAAATTGAATCCCACAAAATGTGCCTTTGGGGTCCCCGCCAGAAAGTTGTTAGGATTAATCGTCAGCCTCCGAGGAATTGAGCTAGACCCGTCAAAGGTCAAAGCTATTCAGGATTTTCCACTTCCAAAGAATATGAAAGACATGATGAGTTTCTTGGGATGTCTCAATTATATCAGCCGCTTCATAGCACAATCGACTGTGATATGTGAGCCGATTTTCAAAATGTTAAAGAAGGATGCATCACCAGTTGGACTGAAGACTACTAGAAAGCCTTTGACAAAATCAAGGAATATTTGTCCACACCACCAGTCCTGGTCCCGCCAGAACCTGGTAGACCACTGCTACTCTATCTCTCCGTACTAGATGGGGTTTTGGGTTGTGTCATGGGACAACACGAAGAGACGGGGAGGAAATAACATGCCATATACTACCTAAGTAAGAAGTTCACACACTACGAAGCACAATACTCTTTGCTGGAACGCACTTGTTGTGCTTTGACATGGATAGCTCAGAAATTAAGGCACTATTTTTGTACCTATACCACATATCTCATATCAGAGATGGATCCTATGAAGTACATCTTCCAGAAACCCATACCTACAGGGAAGCTGGAGAAACGACAGATATTGTTGAGTGAATTCGACATCGTCTATGTGACTCAGAAGGTGGTTAAGGGACAAGCATTAGCGGATTATCTTGCAGAAAATCTTGTAGGAGGAGAATACGAACCACAGAAAACGTATTTTCCCGATGAAGAAGTATCATTTGTAGGAGAAGATATCACCGAAACTTACGACGGTTTGAGAATGTTCTTCGACGGGGCCACAAATTTTAGAGGAATGGGTGTTAGAGCCATTTTGGTGTCAGAGGCAGGCCAACATTATCCGATATCCGCGAAGCTCAAATTTTCGTGCACCAACAATATGGTAGAATATGAGGCTTGCATCTTGGGGCTTAATTTGGCCATTGATATGAATATCCAGGAATTGCTGGTAAATTGTGATTTAGATCTTCTGGTACATCAGGTTCTAGGAGAGTGGGCTACAAAGAATACAAAAATATTACCATATCTATATCATGTGCAAGAGTTGATGAAGAGGTTCACGAAGATAGAATTCAAACATGTCCCGAGAATCCAGAATGAGTTCGCAGATGCATTGGCCACTTTGTCCTCCATGATACAACACCCGGATAAGAATTTCATCGACCCTATTCCAGTAAGGATTCACAACCAGCCAGCTTATTGCGCTCATGTTGAAGAAAAAACATATGGGAATCCGTGGTTCTATGATATCAAGGAATACTTGGCAAAAGGAGAGTACCCGGAGCATGCAAATCATACTAAAAAATGCACGCTCTGAAGATTGTCCAACCATTTCTTCCAAAGTGGAGGAATTTTGTACATGAGAACTCCAGATTTAGGATTATTATGGTGTGTTGACGCCAAGGAGGCTTCCAAATTGCTCGAAGAAGTACATGCTGAAACTTGCGTACCACACATGAATGATTTTGTTTTAGCCAAGAAGATACTGAGGGTAGGATATTTTTGGATGACAATGGAAACAGACTGCATCAGGTACATCCAGAAGTGTCATCTGTGCCAAATACACGCAGATATGATACAGGTGCCGCCAAATAAACTCAATGCAATGAGTGCACCTTGGCCTTTTTGCCTCTTGGGTAATGGATGTCATCGGACCAATCGAGCTTGCCGCTTAAAATGGGCACATGTTCATTTTAGTGGCCATAGACTACTTCACAAAATGGGTTGAAGCTGTATCTTACAAAGCTGTAACCAAGAAAGTCATCGCAGATTTTATCAGAGATCATATTGTTTGCCGATTCGAGGTGCCAGAATCCATCATCACCGACAACGCCGCCAATCTCAATAGTGACATAATGAAAGCTATGTGCGAAACCTTCAAAATAAAGAATAAGAATTCCACAGCATACCGGCCTCAAATGATGGAGCCGTGGAGGGCGCCAATAAGAATTTCAAGAAAATATTGAGAAAGATGGTAGAAAATCACAAGCAGTGGCACAAGAAATTTCCATTTGCCTTATTGGGATATTGTACCACAGTTCACACATCGACCGGGGAAACTCCTTATTTTCTAGTCTACTGTACTAAAGCTGTCATTCCCGTCGAGGTCGAAATTCCTTCCTTAAGAATTATACAAGAAGCTGAACTTAGTGATGCAGAATGGATAAGAAGTCGTTACGAGCAATTAGCTCTCATTGATGGGAAAAGAATGAATGCAGTGTGTCATGGTCAACTTTATCAGCACAGAATGTCCAGAGCTTTCAACAAAAGGGTCAGACCTAGACAGTTCGCACCGGGACAGCTGGTGCTAAAGCGGATCTTCCCGCATCCGGATGAAGCCAAAGGGAAATTTTCACCCAATTGGCAAGGGCCCTACATGGTTCACAGAGTACTAACAGGAGGAGCGCTCATACTTGAAGAAATGGACGGAGAAATTTGGCCAAACCTATTAACTCAGACGCAGTCAAAAAATATTATGCTTAGAATGTTTGCATTTCTTCATCTGATGTAATTGAACTACGCTTGAACTAATTTCCATTTAAGAGGGGATACGTAGGCAGCCCTATGTTTCGGTCATAATTTAATGAAAATTTCATTTTCCCCACAACCAGAAACTGGGGCAGAATTTTAAGGAGGACTCTCAAAATTCTGGAGCAAGTCCAGCCGATGTCATCATATGCAGAACGGTCAGAGAATCACCTAAGTAAACTGGGGCAGAATTTTGAGGAGGACCCTCAAAATTCTAATGAAAGGAAGTCACAATATCTCTAAAAGCGTCACAGTCACCGGTTCATCCAATTTATTTGATATTTCATACTACCGTGTTTTAAATAACTACATTCATCATACGCACACATATTTTTCGAAAACTTTATTCTTATGAAACATCCAGATGCTACCCATGGTAACTCCAACAGGATTTCGATACAGAGCAAAGAAAAGCAAGCAGGCGGAGACACGAACCAACCTTCCCCGTAAAACTCACAATTTTCCTTTGGTTGCAGGAACAAGAAATATTCGCAAATTCATGCACACCTCAGAATCACTATCTTGATAACGACAAAGCTGCCAAGCGCAAACATATCTCCGACTAAGAAATATTCTGCTATCACATATTATCTGCTCATTGCATGAGACTAAGCATTGTCTCCATCCTTGCATGAGGCTAAGCCCTGCCTCCTTAATTGCATAAGGCTAAGCACTGCCTTCCCCTGCATGAGACTAAGCATTGTCTCCATTTTGCATGAGGTTAAGCCTTGCCTCCTTCATTTCATAAAGCTAAGCACTGCCTTCCTCTACATGAGACTAAGCATTGTCTCCATTTTGCATGAGGCTAAGCCCTGCCTCCTTAATTGCATAAGGCTAAGAACTGCCTTCCCCTGTATGAGACTAAGCATTGTCTCTATTTTGAATGAGGATAAGACCTTCCTCCTTAATTGTATAAGGCTAAGCACTACCTTCCCCTACATGAGACTAAGCACTGTCGCCATTTTTCATGAGGCTAAGCCCTGCCTTCTTAATTGCATAAGGCTAAGCATTGTCTTCCCCTGCACGAGACTAAGCATTGTCTCCATTTTGCATGACGGTAAGCCCTGACTCCTTAATTGCATAAGGCTAAGCACTGCCTTCCTTTGCATGAGACTAAGTACTATCTCCATTTTTCATGAGGCTAAGCCTTTCCTCCTTAATTGCATAAGGCTAAGCACTGCCTTCTCCTGCATGAGACTAAGCATTGTCTCCATTTTGTATGAGGCTAAGCCATGCCTCCTTAATTGAATAAGGCTAAGCATGGCCTTCCCCTGCATGAGACTAAGCATTGTCTCCATCCTTGCATGAGGCTAAGACCTGCCTTCGCAATTGCATGAGGCTAAGCATTGTCTCTCCTTGCATAACCCCAAATGATATGCTACTTAAAATCTAGCACTATTTTCTACTTTTCTCGGATCTAAGCTCTGGCCCCGATCTTACACAAGACTAAGCTATGTCTTGTTTCACTTCGCATAACCAAGCATCATGTCTTTGCAATTCATGGGCTGAAATATCACCATTTTGTCCGAAGGCGTCGTAGTCCGAAGGCATCATCCTCATAGCTGGAAGACACCATGCCATGGCCTGAGGATCTCTCAATATTGCACATTATTATTCAAATGCGTCATGGTTCAGAGGCATCATTTTCACGGCCTAAGAACATCATTTCATGGCTTGCAAATACTTTATCACACAGTTCATGGTCCAGGACATCATCCCCATCATCCAAAGACAGCTTTCATGGTCCAAAGGGAATTTGCATCATGTTTACATTCTCGCAATAATCCATATACTTGCATGCATTGTGTTTTAAGTTTTGCATGTAATTCAGGAAGTAACCGTTCTCCAATGGGAGCAATCTTCACTCCGGTTTCCGTTCAACGTTCATATCCTGCAATTATTTCAAACGTAACTGACCACCATACGTTACCCATTCCCACCTGATACATTCAAATATCCATAACCATTCCAAGTTATATCCATTCACAATTCTGATATCGCTTTATCTAGAAGAACCTGTCCATTCCTACAACAACTCAATCGGTTTATTCCACCGTTGGATCTAGAACTACACACAACCCGATTCCCGTAAAACCAGGGATATGTAGGCAACTCAAAAACCAAAGTTCGACTTATATTTTTCCAAATCATCCCATTCGTCAAAATCAGTCATCATTTCTTTACCCGACAACTCTTTCATCATTCCCGAGTAAAGAGGGGCAGCTGTTGATACCCAATTTTTTCTCATATTGTAAATATCTAAATATATACTTTCAAAATAGTATATATGTATCATAATTCAGTTTATAAGCATATACAAGTATATTTCATAATTTTCCATAACTTTTAAAGGCTTTAAAATAATTTATTTCTGCATTTTTATTATATAAATATCTAGTAATTATCCTTAAAATTATTTTTATGATGATTTAATCATCTAAATTTATTATTTACACCAAAATGATATTTTAAATATTTTTCAGTGAATTTTTATAATTACATTTGCATTTTAGGGCCTATCGCATATTCTTGCAATAATAGCCCATATTAATGTATAATTATATTATTTATGCAGAAAATAAATTTTTATATTCTTGTATTGCTAAGTAATTATTTTAATTATTTTACTACACAAATGATATTTTTTCTATTTATCAATTACTTTTATAAATTATTTATTATTAAATATTGGGTATTTAAAAACTAGCCTAAAAAACCTATCCATTTTCGGACCAATTGCTGGCCCAAATCTAACACCCTAGCCCAAATAATCCCCAGCCCAAACCAATTAACCCCAAAACCCGGTCGCAACCCGTTTAACCACCCGACCCAAGACCCTTTTTAAATCGTGGTTGTTGATCTCTGAGATCAACGACCCACATTACACCCTCCCTTTTAATTACCACCCAAACCCCCTAACCCTAATAACTTCCTACCATCCGCCACCCTCAAATCCCACCTCCATTCTCCCTCCTAAGAACCCTAGCCCCCGCTTCCCTTAAAATCTCTCCTAATCCCACACGATATGGGATTCTATGGATATACTATGCCATATATGGCCTCTCTTTGGTATTGGATCCTTTTCTATACTGCTTTCCTAAACACGGCAAGCAGATCTCATAAGAATCGAACCAAAATCGGTTCAGATCCTTGACTTTTCTGATTATTCTATCTATATTCATCATGTGCCCTATTGTAAGTACGAATATTTCTATATCTTCTGTTGATTCTTACTTACCCTAAATTAGGGTTTTCATATCTCTTTTAATCGAACCAAAATAGGTTCGATCCTTTGATTTTAGGTATTATTATGTCCATATTCACCCGATATTCTACTATGGCCTGTTTTTATTTTATTTCTGTCAATATTTCTCTTACCCTAAAATTAGGGTTTTCAGATTTTTCTTAATTAGTCCGTCTCTGATTTTAGTACTATTTGTGTCTCTATTCATCTTGTGCGACTTTGTTTTTGAATATTCTGTTAATATTTGTTTCTTCCTAAAATTAGGGTTTACCGGCTTACTCTCCTAATTTGATTTTTAATTGATTTATGTGTTTCTTTCCTTTTACGGTGATTGTTTATATTTCCTTATTTATGTGCTTGTTCTAGTGCTATACAAACTGACCCCCTTCCCTTTTGTGGACGGAAATTTGGAATCACTATTTTTTCCCACTAAAAACTGAATTTTTCCTACTCTATATTTGTTCACTATTCTATTTTGTTTGGATCTTGGCTGGCTGAAAGCGAAGGCCACCAGATTTCTACTCTTCTTGACCTCTCTTGGGTGTAAGCATCGCCTGGGTTCTCGAAACCCTTGGAACTTGACACATTCAGGATTCTGAGTCCCTTACGGCAATCTTTCCTTGTTTATTGAATAATCAATGGTTAGTTTCTATACTTTTGTAATGTTTACTCTATTATGTTAAGCATGTTCTCTAAAACTGCATGATCTAATGCATCTCTTTGACTCTTTTCTGCCTAATTCTGCTTACTAGCTTAATGATGTTCTGCACTTAGCCTAATTAATTTAGACACAATGAAGCATGCTTAGTTTAACTTATGATGACTGGAATGATCTGTTTGACTATATGGTTTGATCCATGTCCCCTGCCTAATTCTGAACTTCTAACGACCAACTAGTATTATTAGTATGCCCTAACTTGCTTAATACACCTTTAATATGAATGTTACATGCTCCTATGACTATGGTTATCACCCTATGAACTTCTGCTATGTCCAACCTATACCCTTAATGACTTGTCATCTTTTGAAACTAATCTCCTTTGATTTAATACCCTCCATGATACATAATCATGTTTGTGTAATACTGTTTAAACCTAGGTTAGCATGATCTGACCCTTTTAGTCCTAATTCAACTGCATTGTTTGGTTTCGATTGCCTAATACCATTGCATGTTAACTTGCCATCCCATGCTCCTTGTTCCTTGTCATAGGCCACCCTTTCCAGTTGGTTAAATTATTTTTCTTTGGAGTTTATTATGTGAATATCTTACAAGCTAGCAAATGCTTTCAAAACCTATTCCCCTACTACTATTTTTTATTGGTTGTTTCTTGTTTAATTCTGGGGCTGGCTGAAAGCCAAGGCCCTTCTCTAAGTCTCCTCTATTAACCTCCCTAGTGTGAGCACTTCCCTGGGTTCTTGAAGCCCTTGAGAACTCTGACACACTAGGGTCTAGGTTTCTCTGCCACTTTTCCATAATTGCTCAAACTCTGCCTCTCTTCTCATCTACTGGATAAACCTATTGATTGGTGTAAATGGTTATACTTCTGGAACTTTTGTTCAAACTCTAGTTGCTGGATGTGGTCTGTTCTGTGTAAAATGGAGATTGGTTCTGGGATTTTGTGAAACTGTATGGACATGAGAATAAAGACCTGGCCAGACTGGGTATACTTTAGGCATGCTGTAGGCTTACTATAACTATTTTTTACTCTGCAAATTCATTCCATTCATTGGGTCTGTAATAACAATTGGCGTGTTAGTACAAATTTTGAAAGTGGGTTTATTTTAACATTTGTATGAAAGGGGTAGAAATCCTGCCTATAGGTGTTTACTTTGCTCAAATATGTTCTGTTATTGTGTGTGTTAGATAACCTGCCTGTAGGTGTTTACCTTGCTCAAATATGTTCTTCTATCGTATATGTTAGATAACCTTCCTATAGGTGTTTACCTTGCTCAAATATGTTCTGTTGATGTGTGTGTTAGATAACCTGCCTATAGGTGTTCAATCCGTCTAACCTATTCTGCTTCTACATGTTAGATACCATGCCAATAGGAAATAAAGTGACTAATGTTCAATTTGCATTACAACATATTCGTTAGACATTATGATCATAGGGTCATGTTAATTTATGTTCTACAAATCTGGATTTTAGAAATCATGCCTATTTGGTTTTAATTGGTTGATATGCTCCTGTCATAGTTGCTCACTTAGTAGACATGCCTATAGGAACTAAAACTAGTTTCAATCATCAAAGATATAAATTATGTCTATAGGGTAATCTCCACCTGCGTTTAAGTGCTAAAATTGGGCTTTAAAAAATTATTTCGCTGCCACCATTAGAAAGCATGCCTATAGGATCAAACTGAGTAATTCTGAATATCTCTCGTGTTTATCATTTCCAAATACTGCGTAAATCACCTAGATAGTATGTCTATAGGTTTTAACCACTTATAACTTAAAATTAGTAATCAGCTGTGCAGTCACTTAGAAATTGCGCTTTGCATAACTGCCTGCACGATCAAAATCCAGAATCACATAGAAATCATGTCTATAGGGCCTAACGACTTTAATTGTTGAAACTGTCAAACGCCAATTTGTTAGCGTGCATTTGTTGCCTAAGTGGAGGCTAACTTGAGCCCTTATTTTCTTTTACATGAAATTCCAACTTATTTTGTATGTCTCCTAGTTTTATCATTTTTGAGCAACCTAAGTTAAGTCTATAACCATCCAAAATAGTGGTCCAAACGCCTCCTGGACCATAGGCATGGAACGAGTAGTGCACACATAAGGTACGACTTAGAATCAATTAGTGCGCATTAGGTAACAACTTAAAGATAGTAATCAGGTATCATGAGATGATAGTCTGTACGAGCTGAATAATACGAGCAACGTCCAGTATCGAGGGAGTTACGAATATTTATGTTGCACGGGTTGATCCTTTAGGCCGAAAAACTTAGGACTCCCCATCTTGTCTTAAAATCAATTATTTTGTTTATTTGCCCAACAACTTGTCTTTTCTCTTTATTTGAACTAATTCATATAATTCGAGTACGGCCGGGACCCACAGTTGTGGACCTCGAGGAATGCCTAACACCTTCTCCTCGAGGTAATTTGATCCCTTACCCAATCTTTGGTGGCGCAAACTGGTTAAACCAGAGTTATTTGCAAATAGGTGCCCTAATGCACCTCAAACCCGTGGTGACTCTCTCTTTTAACACTCTTCCTTAAAAAGAGTTGTCACATGTCGAAACCCGATTTAGCGTGAAAACTGGGTGCGTCACCCACACTCCTAAGCAACCGAGCAATTCCTACTCCACACACACTACATCCTTCATAACTAACCACTCAATCATTCCTTGACTCCCATATACCCACAGAGTGAAATAAAACTTGTATCCATAAATTCCCTTACTCGAGTCATCCTCACTCTCAACCCCTGCAGTCATAACTGCTTCACAATTATACCTCAAATCAAAATCATTATAATACATGACCGTGCAATCTACTCGTCGATAACAGACTTCCCCACTTGGCTCAAAGCCATAGATCAAAACACACAATGACTCACAATGTCTTACTCTATTGCTGCCATAATACCACAGTGAGATTCAACTGAATCCTTCATAAGATCATGTAACACAAACCATGTAATATCTCAAATCATCTGCAAATCCCGCATTCATTCTTGTAGTAGTCACGCTGGCTCTCATAAGCGACCCGAACTCAAATTGCAACACATATAATTCACTGGTAAAGAGAACTCAGTACGAAACAACATAGAGATCACACAACCTCAGGACACCCCGCAAGAGATAACCCATATGCTTAGCATCATACTGACATCTCTCTATACCCTTCCACAGTCATAGTTATTACGCAATCACTTAATCTTCCTGAGTCTGAACTCATAACACGATAAGAAGATCTACTTCACTCCACAACTAAACTACATGGGAAGTCCTTCGACACACCCATAACTCGAGGCCATACGCCAAATCAAGAAAGAAATCAAAAACCCATTAGTCCTTGCTACATCCCAAGCAAACTCTTCTCGCCGCATTCGAACAATCTGAACACATCTAGCAATCGAATCATACTCACTACATAGTCATCCAATCAAAAATCCCACTAAGAAGGAAACCAACAGACATATAAGCCCCAAAAGCATGTGCTCACACAATCGAAACCTATGTGCTCAATCTACAGTCACCACCCGGCCTTAAGTCCTCCAGACTGGCCCACCATCAACATACTGAAATCATATCTCGCACCTCATCTATGGAATCACAAGCCGTCGTTGCAGAACTGATACCGAGTGCTCATGTGCACATACGAATGCGTGGAAGGAATTCAAGAGTTATGCCTCAATATGAATCAATGTCGCACGATAGGGAAGGAAAGATGGGAAGTATATACTAAATGTCCTGTAGCCTCTGGAAGATAGGTATGGACGTCACCATACCATCCGCAAGACTCTACTAAACACTTGCTCATGACTTGTAGAACCTATGAACCTAGAGCTCTGAAACCAACTTGTCATGACCCCAAATCCACTAGTCGTGATGGCACCTAACCCAACCCGCTAGATAAGCCAACTAATAATTATCCAATTTCAATTATATTAACAAGACAATTAAATGAAACTAATTTACTGAATTTTATACATTTCCCAAGGACTGGTAGTACAAATCATGAGCTTCTAAGAATAGAGTTTACAAAACTGAAATGAAATAAGTACATGATCTATTTGAGAAATACATAAACATAGTTTCATAACCTAAGGCTACCCTGAACAAAAGAGGAAGCTTCATCAGGGACACAGGTACATCTTCAAATCTAGAAACCAAAGGAACAACAACAACAACAACCAACATCTACACGCAATGTGCAAGAGTGTAGTATCAGTACAACCGACCCCATGTACTAAGTAAGTAACAAATCTAACCTTAGGTTGAAAGCAGTGACGAGCTATCTCAAGGTCGAGTCCAATACTGGTAGTCTACAATAGTTCATAACAGCATAATACAAGTAATAAAGGGAGTATCTCAGAAGTAAAATGCTCAAATCGTTCACAGTTCCAGAAAAATAGGCATGTTTTTCAAATATCTTAGTGAGAACTCAAATCTTTTTGCCGAAAATGCCGAAATACAGGTAAGTTTGAAAACTGTGATTTTTTCCAAAATCCTTTCAACAATAAATAAGATGTTTCATTTTATTTCTAAATAACAAGTATAAAATACCTCTCTATGCCCACATATCAATGTGTATAATGAGTCATGGATGACGTGATACTATATAGCATGAGGAAAAATGCATTTCTATGCCTATATGGGATGTGTGCATGCAAATGCCATGTATCTCAGAGATGAATAATGTACTCACACTCTCGAAGTACTCAATGCTCAGCACACTCAGACACTCAACACTGTACAATAACCATTGCGGCGTACAACCCGATCCACACATATTTATAGTCGACTGCTCTCACTGGGGGTGTCTAGACTCCAGAGGGGCTCCTACAACCCAATCGTTATAATCCGAACGGACAACTCGTATGCCATAATATCAATATCTTGATCTGCACGGACAACTTACGTGCTATTATATCAATACCTGGATCCGCACGGACAGATCACGTGCTGCACGAACAACTCACGTGTTATGGTATCAATATCCTTACAACCAGGCCCCCGACCTCACTCAGTCTCACTCATGGGCTCACAATGTCATGAACCTAGCCCGATATCAATAATATGACATATCAATGAATAACAGCTGAGACTGAGAGATGATATGAATGCATGAATATGACTGAGTACAAAATATAAATGAAATTAGCGAAATGACAGCAAGAAACGACCACTATGGGTCCCAACAGTATCAGCATAAAGCCTAAACATGATATCTAACATGATTGAAAACTCATTTACTTTATCACATGGTGAAAACACAGATATCAACAAAAATAGGGTCACTACACAGTGCCATGGGAACAACATAGTCTCAATTCACAGGGTGCCCGCCGATACGCCCGCCACCTAACATGTGCGTCACTTTAACACCAATCACATAAAACGTATTGTGGGGTTTAATACCCTCAACACTAAGTTTAGAAGAGTTACTTACCTCGAAGAGCTAATACCAATGTCGAGCAAGCCAAGTGATGCTCCAAAGATGCCATCCCGCGCGTTCCGACCTCTGAACGGCTCCAAATTAACCACAACAATTCAAATACATCAAACAATGTTAAAGGAAGCAATCCCGATCGTAAAAGATCAAATATTGAATCCAAGCCCGAAATCGACCCAAAAAGCCCAACACGGGCCCGTAACTCAAAACCCGACAAGACTCATAAAATCTGACAACACATTCAATTACGAGTTCGACCGTACTAGTTTCACTCAATTTCGACTCCAATTCGATATTCAAAATTCAAAAATTTATATTATGAAACTTTAGGCCAAAACCCCCAATTTCTCTTTAAAATTCAACAACTAATTGCCAAAAATGAAGATAGATTCATGAAGTGTAATCAAAACTGGATAGAGAACACTTACCCCAATCCTCGTGATGAAATTTGCTTCAATAACCGCCTCAATCCGAGTCCCACATCTCAAAATATGAAGAAAGAACCAAAACCTTCGATTTATAACTCTGCCCAGTTATTCTGCATTTGCGGTTAAAATGTCGCATCTGCGACCTCCGCTTCTGCGGATGATGGACTCGCATTTGCGAGAGAGCCGCTTCTGCGATGGCCCTGACCACATCGGCGGTTGCGCTTCTGCACAAATACCTCCGCATCTGTGGACCTCCAACCCTCAGTGAAATCTCGCATCTGCGACTCTTGGCTCACATCTGCAGCTATCGCACCTGCGCAATACCAATCGCAGGTGCGGAACACCAGAACCAGCAGCTGCAACATTGAAGAAAATGATCCGAGATCAATCTGAAACACGCCCGAGCCCCTCAGGACTCCATCCAATCATGCACACAAGTCACACGACAGCACACTAATCTATTTGAGGCCTCAAAACACACATAAAAACATTGAAACGACGAATCACACCTCAAATCGAAATTTATGAACTTGAACTTTCAAATTTTCAAAACTCGCGTCGAAACATATCAAATCATCCCGGAATAGACCTAAAATTTGCACACAAGTCCCAAATGACATGACGAGGCTATTCCAATTCCCAGAACCACAATCCGAATCTGATATCCTCAAAGTCAACTTCCGGTCAAACTTATGAACTTTCCAAATCTTCAAATTTCAAATTTTTGCCAATTTAAGCCAAAATCTTATAGAAACATCCAAATGCAAATTCGTACATACGCTTGAGCCCAAAATACCATCCGGACCTAACAGATTCATCAAAACACCGTTCCGGGGTCAAATATACAAAAGTCAAACTTGATCAATTCTTTCAACTTAAAGCCTCAACAATGAAATTCATTCTTCTAAACTGACTCCGAAGTACCTGAAAACCAAAACGAATGATTCGCATAAGTCATAATAGTATGATACAGAGCTACTCATGCCCGCAAACGATCGAGCGAAGTGTAAATGGTCAACTAATTTTCATAATCAAATTATCTGTTCATTATTCTTGGAGATCAAGCTAATTACTTGTCATCACTCACCAGGTTATTTTATAAATAGGAAGTTATCTAACTCAATTGTAACATATTAAAAGAAATAATAAAATTCTAGATTTGTCTATCATTCTTTAATGGAGAATTCGATTGCGAGTGGTGAATATGAAAAGGAGAGGAGTACTACTTGTCTGTGGATGCTACCGGAGGACTGTATTGCGAAGATCTTGGCATTTACAAGCCCTGTGGACGTTTGCCATTTTTCTTTAGTCTCTAAACCGGTTCGACCCGCGGATGAGTCGGATTTCGTTTGGGAAAAATTCCTACCCTCCGATTATGAGTCCGTCATTTCCGGATCAATAGTCTGATACCCGATTTTCATTCAAAGAAGGATCTCTATGTTTATCTATGCCATCATCCCCTCCTAATTGATGCAGGTCGCAAGGTAAAAAAATGAAATACTAGGAAAATTATGCTCCATTGAGTTCTCAATTTTCAATGCTCACGTCATTCTTTAGATCTGCTATAATTGTCGATAAATCAACAAAAGGATTGTAATTATAATTTTAAATGTGACAATTTAGTTTATTTAAGAGAGTCCATAGCATGGAAAAGAAAAAAAGGTAACTGAATTTTTCTGCAATCCCAATCTCAGGAATATTTTGAATTTATGGGTTCTGAATTTTAGAAAAAACAGCTTTCTTTATAAATTATTTTCACACATTAAGGGAAAAAATATTAACCCAAATATGGGCCGAAACTACTAGCTTCTACCGTACTATCAGCTGACTATTGTGAAGAGTATGGTATTGACTATTGGGGATGTCCTTAAAAAATTATTACCTACTACTTAAGAAGTTTGATTCTCGAAATTCGAATTGTATCATATAAATTGGGACGGAGGAAGCATAAAATATGTTTTTATAAAGTAAGCTTGTGATATTTTTTCTCACTCATGAGGTGTCAATTGTCATCTTGTAACTACTAAATTATTGCTTATAACTCTACCGTCTACTTGTTTCCCTTGGGTAGAAAGCAAAAAATAACTTGAAAACTTAAGTTGGTAGTAAATTTTCCTCCCTGTTTGCCTCAAAATTTAGTGCTTCTTATATTTATCCTTTATGATGTTTCTATAAATAGACATCTCTTGTCTCTTGTTAATCCTCTATAGGTACATGTTTATGTAAACTTGTTGTCTTTCATTAGTTGTGCGTTTCTTACTTTATGCTATTGTTCAACAGAGTTTTTCACTGGAAAAATGGACTGGAAAGAAATGCTACTTTTTAGGTGCAAGGGATCTTAATATTGCATGGGGTGATACACCAGACTATTGGAAATGGACTGCACTACCAAAGTCCAGGTTTGCCATTTTTTAGCGGATATCTACTATCCTTTTCTTGAAACAGATAGTATATGCATTAATGACAATTTTTATCTAATCAGGTTCCTAGAGGTGGCTGAGCTCATACTTGTTTGGTGGCTTGAAATTTGGGGCACAATAAGCACTGGGATTCAGTCACCACAGACTTCCTATGTAGCTTACCTTGTTTACAAGTTGGAAGATGAATTCGGATTTTTACTATCGACCCTCAGAGATTTCAGTTGGAGTTTCTGGTGTAGAATCGACAAACGATTTGTAGTTTTGGTGTCGGATGGTAGACCTCAACGGCGTCATCGCTATGTGGAGTCAGATGATGATTATGAGGAGCCAGTTTTGATAGGTTATAAGTACCTTCATTTTATGTTTTGATGATCTAACAAACTTACTGTCAAGAACCAGATAAGGAACCTGATGCACATCTTTAAGAACTTAAAGATCAATAAGTCTCCAGTTGGGTACACAGTTCAACTCTTCAGAGTTAAAGGAACAACAGAGAGAATAGTTAGCTACCAGTTCCCAAGGTGATCACATCCTTAAGAGTTTAAAGATCAACTATTCTCCAGTTGGGGACACAATTGAACTCTTCAGAGTCAAAGGAACAGCAAAAGGAACAAATAGCTACCAGTTCCCGAGGTGACCGTACAAGTTAACTCTTCACAACTGTAAAGTTGCTGCTTGCACAAGTTACAGTGCAGAAACAGTGCAACATTCAACTTTATGGGGAATGCTCTTTACCTAACTTGCTTACATCATCCAAGTGATGTCACAAATGAGATAACATCAAGCAAAGGAAAAACAAATCACTTGCACATTCAAGAGCTTATCAAGCAATTATCTCAAGTATGTGTCAATCTTGCAAGTGATTCTCAAGGGCATCAAGAACGAAGAACAACATAACCAAGGACCAGTTCCATGTATTGAAGTTATTACATGTCCTTAGTTGTGTTGTACCTTTGTTCAAAGCACTCTACTTGTAATTTCTACTTAGCTTAATTAGAAGCATTGTGTAGGAAATCTCCGTAAATCATAAACCCATGTGTTTGTGTCTTGGCTAGAGTTAGTCAAGTTGTGAAGTCTTTGTAATAGAGTTATTACAAAGTGACTTGTAATAGGGTGTTACAAGTTAGTGAGGGATTAAGAGGTTAATTCCTAGGTTTAAAGTTTTTGTAAAAGAGTTATTACAAAGTGGCTTGTAATAGAGTGTTACAAGTTAGTGAGGGATTAAGAGGTTAATTCCTAGGTTTCAATAGGTTGTAATCTAAAGTTGCTCAGTAGTGAAGTTGAAATCCTACAAGGGTAGGTCGTGGTTTTTGATCCCGTGAGCTGGGAGTTTTCCATGTAAAATTCCTCTATGCTCTTTATTTACTGTGGATTTGTTGTGCTAACAAATAGAGAACCTGGTACCCTATACTGTTTGGTTTTATAGTTTGTTGCTTACGGTGGGAACTGATAGAGAACCCGGTTCTCTACACAGTTTGATGTAAGCTTAGTTTCTATCAATTGGTATCATATCAGGTTCTTTCTAAAAGGTTAACACCTAGAAAGGATCCTCATCATGGCTGCTCCACCAAACTTCAAGGAAGGACAATCAACCTATAGACCCCCAAGATTCAATGGCCAATACTATGGTTGGTGGAAAACAAGAATGCATGACTTCATTATTGCTGAAGACTCCGAGCTTTGGGACGTGATTAGTGATGGTCCCTTTGTCCCCATGAAGGCTGTTGGAGAGGGAACAAAGATTGTTCCAAAGACAAGAAAATAATACAATGGTGATGACCGAAAAGTTGTTGAGAAGAACTTCAAGGCGAAGAAGATTCTTGTGTATGGTATTGGACCAGACGAGTATAATCGTATCTCGGTATGTGAATCTGCCAAGGAAATCTAGGAGGCTCATCAAACGGCTCACGAAGGGACTACTCAGGTAAAGCATTCCAAAATAGATATGTTGACAACTGAGTATGAACTCTTTAAAATGAAAGAGGATGAGTCCATTCAAGAGATGCATACCCGCTTCACCGCTATAATCAATGAGCTTCATTCACTTGGTGAAATAATTCCAACCAACAAGCTAGTCTGGAAGATACCCAGTGGTCTACCAAGTTCCTGGGAGAGCAAAGTTAATGATATCACTGAAGCCAAAGACCTGCAGAAGCTGACTATTGACGAGCTTATTAGAAATCTCAAAACTTATGAGATGAAGAGAAAGAAGGATATCGAAAGAAGAGAGCCCAGAAAGGATAAGAACCTGGTTCTCAAGGCTGCCAACAAGGATTCAAGTGGTGATGAATCCAACATGGAGTATCTCACTCAAAGATTCCAAAAGATGATTCGAAAAAATGGTAGGATTCCAAAGAAAGGAATTTTCAGCAGGAATTTCAAAGGAAATGATTGCTGTCATAAGTGTGGAAAGCCTAGACAGTTCATTAAAGACTTTCCTCTTCATAAGTAAGATCATTACAAAGCCAACACTGAAAAGTCGGATGAGAGGAATCAGGTTCTTAACAAAAGATTCAAAAGAAAAGACGTCGCTAACAACATTGTGAAACAGACTCTTGCTACATGGGGAGACTCTTCCAGCGAATCCAAAGAAGATGATGGGCAAGGTGACAGCTCCATGATGGTAGTGGAAAGTGAAGCAGCTGAATATGTCTATATTTTTTCCTTGATGGAGCAGTCTGATGATGATGGAGATGACGACGATGATGATGAGGTAAACCTTCTGGATGTTCAAAGAAATTTGAAATAATTCTCAAAAGAAGCTTATATCCTTAGCTAGTGTTATAATTGATGCATATCACAATCTCATCAATGATAAAAATGCTCTAACCACGGAACTAGGAGATATAGAACACGAGAGAGATAATCTAGTGGTGGTTATGTATGATCTAAAAGAGACCATTGAGAGTTTAAAAAGGGGAATGATATCTTGACTGAGAGAATTGCAAACATAGAGCATGAGAGAGATGGCCTATTGGTAGTGGTTGTAGACCTAAAGAAACAATTGAGGAACTAAGAAGGGAAAACAGGCCTGTGAACACTCAAAAGAGAAAGGAAGTTGCAAGTGAGTACACCTTAGGATTGAAAATGAGCTAAAATCAGTAAAATCTAGTTTGTGTGCTGAGCTTGAGAAAAATAGACAACTTCAGGTAGATCTAGGCAGAGTGAAGAGTGACTTTGAAAAATCTTTTAAGTGGACCTGGTCCTCTGATATTATCACCGCCTTGTATATAAACAATGGGAGAAACAGACAGGGAATCGGGTTCCAAAGGGAAAAGACTCCCTACAACCCTCATAGCAAGTACGTTACTGTACCTGACAATTGGCTTTGCACTCTGTGATACCCCATGTGTTTTTTTCTCTCTTCTCTTACGTAATATACGTAACGTGGCATGGTTATATAAGGTATATATGATTGGATATAGCACACTAAGAGAATAAGACTAAAAATGTGTGGTAATATCAAGGAACAAAACTAAAGATTTAGGTCAAAGGAATCCCTTAAACAATGGTTCGTGGTTAAAGAAATGACTCGGGTAGCACCCCGCACGTTCGGAAGGTATAAGTTAACTTGCACCTGTGGGATACGACTAAGAGTGTCTAATATGCTAAGAATAATGTGTTATGAGGTATTATAATATCACACTGGTCACATGTTAATTTTTGGAGTCAATCAAGTTGCGAAATAAAGGTCGGCAAAAGTTATCATAAATTTCTCTAATAAATTTTCTAAACTTTGGGTCAAATATATCAGATCATTTATCCCAATATATAAAGCGTTATGGGACCAAAACCTACAGAATCGAAGGTTTACGAGTCTAGTTTGTAACCAAAAAAACCTCACATCAAACCGACATCGGAGTGAGAAGTTATGACTGTTTTACCACGGACTGTCCGGACTGAAACCGGGTCGCGAACCGGGTCGGGTCAAACAAGTAGTATAAGTCGGAAAATCCGACTTTTAAGACCCCAAAATATTTCATCTTCGTCCCTAAACACTGAGAAAGCGGAAGAGAGGGTTACATGGTGTTCTTGAGTGATTAAGGTGCATTTTTAACGATTTCTATCGTTAAAGTTTGCCCCCGTGCCTAGAAACGCAATCTCTACGCTTTGCAATCGTTTCCCCCTTCTATTAGCTATGTTTGGAGCTATTTTTGGAAGATAGGAATTTGTTGTTCTTGCTGATTCTTCAAGCTTTATACTTGATTTGCCAAGGTAATCATCTTCGGACTCTTTTATAATCGTTTTTACAAAGTTCTACAGACGTTTCGTCAAGTTAGGGTCATATGGAAAATATGCCGATTTAAACTCAATTATGAACATATATATAGTGTTTGTGAATATTAGGACGTAAGGAACAACGTTCATGAAGGAACTACCTGCATTCGGACGTTCGTTGGAAAGGTATGTTAAGGCTAAGCTCCGTCCTTCCTTTTAGCACGAATTCTGGGAAATTCCTAAGACGCCAAATGTGGTATTTTACTATTCTATTGCTAGGAAGACCTTCTGAGAAAGGCATTGGGATCGTAGCGGAAGTATTTTCATGATTCTATTAGGTTGATATTCCACTCGTTCGGTTAAATAAGGTATTCAACATCTATATATGTCATTTTGTCGGCTTTCTTAACTATATGTCCATATATAAATTCTTACCCGTCTTTGGGTTGTGTGACTTAAAAATAAAGGCATTTAGTATTTGCGATCAGTCATTCTTCCTTGTTAAAGTGTATTTTAAAAATCTCTAAAATGATACTCCATTTATAAAAATCTCAAATATAATTTTTATGTTTAAACTACTAAAACACTTGATTTTTGAAATACTTTCTTTTACTAATTATCAAGAAATCAGGTATAAGGACTAAGTGAACCACCTTAAACTTTTTATGAACATCTTCAGAGTTAAGTTATCTTTCTAAAAGTCGAGTTCAGTTTTCAAGCTTATTCAAAAAACATATGAGGTTCACCGAGACATTTGTATGCGATACGAAGGTGATTATGAGATTATGAGAACAAGAGTACCAATGAGCCAAGATTGGCTAAGTTCTTGTTATGGCCTATTATGTGCATTCAAAGTTCATATCATACATGGCATATTATGCATGGACTTCGAGCTATAATTGGAGGTAAGAGGCCTATTTACCCGAAAGACTATATACATTGTACAGATGGCCACAGGTTGGCAATATGATACCGGTTAACTACCGGGAGAGACCGCCATTGCTAGCATTTGGTTGGGTATGTCATGCATTTGCATCAATATATATGTATTCATGACATACGATTACACGAGCATACCATGCATATTTGATTACTATGAGGTCGGATGTCGGCCATGGAGGTTATCTGAGTTTCAGTGTCAGGTGGTATCTCTATTACCCTTTTTACATCAGATATGTATGATTCTACTTTCTGCCTTACATACCAGTACATTTTTATTCGTACTGATGTCCCGTTGCCTGGGGACACTGCATTTTTGTTTCGTGCGTGCAGGTCCAGGTAGGGACTCTGATCGACCCCTCCGCTAGGATTTCGGGGTTCAGCTGTNTCGTTTCCTGGGGACATTGCATTTTTGTTTCGTGCGTGCAGGTCCAGGTAGGGACTCTAATCGACCCCTCCGCTAGGATTTCGGGGTTCATCTGTGAGTTGGTAAGCTCCACCTCTTCCTGGAACTTCCATAGGACAGTTACTTTTGTTGTATAGTTTGGGTATAGTCGGGGCCTTGTCCTGAACAGCGCTTATGACACTCTTAGAGGCTATTGTGGACACAGTATTCTGGGTTTCTTTTTGCAGTTTCAGTCTCCAGACCATAGGCTTGGCATGTATATATATGTGTGTAGGCATGTATGTCTTCAGTCGCGGCCTCGTCGGCCAGCTAGTACTTTATTATTTTGGCTTGTCTACCTTTGTTTATATGGCTTATTGTTATTCAGGTCATGACCTTAACGGTCCAGGCTTAGTATTTCAGATGTTGTGGTGCCCGATATGTTGGGCCCCCAGTTTAGTTAGCTAGTATGTTTAGTGGCTAACTCGATCGAATACAGTATCGAGTGCCAGTCGTGCCTCCCCTAGTTTGGGGCGTGACAAACTTGGTATCAGAGCAGGTCGTATCCCAGGGAGTCCACAAGCCGTGTCTAGTAGTGTCTTGCTTATGGGTGTGTTGTGCACCACACTTATAATCAGGAGGCTATGAGGCATTTAGGAATGGTTACGTTTCTTTCAATTAATAGATCGTGCTATAGAGCGAAGTTATAAGAACATATGAAATCTAAATCGTGCTTTGTGTTTCTTATCTAACAGGCTACCTACGCTCAGGAGATGGCACAGCGAAAGATAGGTATGGATCCGGGGGAATGTACCAATCGTTCCCCACCAGGTCAGAGGGATAGATTTCCCTTAGAGGCACACAGTGAGTCTCCAGTACCCCTAGTTTCAGCTTCCCCAGCACTTGTTGGAGCCCAGGGAGCTGCAATACCCCCAGCCTCACCAGTTTCATTGGTACCTGAGGCAGCTAGAGACACAGGAGCTCCAGCACCTGTTATTCCCCCATCAGATACTAGGGAGCAGGGGATGAGGGAGGCAGTTCAGTTGCTGACTAGGATGGTTTCTATTCATGAGCGACAACTAGAGTCGGGGGCATATGCTCGGAGAGATCGGACAGGAAGCTCGACGGTACGAGAGTTTCTTCACTTGGCCCCTCCATTATTTACAGAATCCAGTTCCACTGAGGATCCCCAGGAATTTATAGACCATATGTATAGAGTATTGAGGGTGATGCATGCCTCCATCACCGAGGCTGTGGAGTTGGCTTCTTTTCAACTACGTGATGTAGTTGTCCTATGGTATGAGGCATGTGAGAGATCTAGAGGACCTGATGCTCCGCCAGCAGAATCGGAGGACTTCTTTGAGCATGTTTTGCCCATTATTTGCCATGGGAGGGTCGGGACGCCCATCTTGACCATTTTCTTAGCCTGAAGCAAGGGGATATGAGTGTGAGGGATTATAACCATAAGTTTAATTCTTTGGCGAGGTATGCACCAGATATCGTACGTACTATGAGGGCTAGAGTTCATCATTATGTGGATGGTTTGGGGGATCATCTCATTAGAGACTGTAGGGTAGCATCCCTATCAGATGATGTATATATTTCTCGCATAAAGGCTTTCGCTCAGACTACAGAGGACCTTTCCCGCCGGATTCGTGATACTCGCAGGGATATGGGACAGAGTAAGAGGGCTCATACTATGGGGTCTTATAGGGAGCCACAGGGTGATTTTTGGCCCCCTCCATCGATATCCACCTCAGTCAGCAGGTAGTTTCCCACCACAGATACAGGTCCAACGGTTTGATCATTATATTCAGTTAGGACCGGATCAGAGCTCAGGCCAACCTGAGGGCCGTTGACACGAGCGTTCCACACAGATGAGACAACCTAATCCTCCATGTACTCAGTGCAGTAAGCTGCACACCGGGCAGTGTAGATAGGGTTCGAGTGGATGTTATCATTGTGGGCAGACATGACATTTTATTAGCCGGTGCCCGGGGTTAGGCAGAGGTGCACCAGCTCAGCCTTCAGGATCCACAGCAGCCTCTTCGCCCTCAGTCCGTGCTCCCCGACCAGGTCCACAGTCTACTCAGGGCCGTGGTAGGGGGATAGGTGGAGGAAACACCTCAGGTTCTAGTGGTGGCCATAACCGCTTTTATGCACTCATAGGCCGATAGGATTCAGAGGCATCCCCAGATGTTGTCACATGTATATTGACAATACATTCTCATGCCATTTATGCCTTGATAGATCCCGGCTCTACATTTTCATAGATTACTCCATTTATTGCTGGTAAGCTTGACATGAGATTTGAGTTGTTGCCACAGTCAGTTGAGGTGTATACGCCAGTTGGTGACTCTATTGTAGCTAGTCATGTCTATCGAGGTTGTACAGTGTTAATTAATGACCGTCCAACCTCTGTTGATTTAGTTGAATTGGTTATGCTAGACTTCGATGTCATTATGGGTATGGATTGGTTGGCAGCTTGTTATGCTAATATTGATTGTCGTGCAAAGTTGGTCCGATTTCATTTTCCTGGTGAGCCTGTCCTTGAATGGAAAGGTAATGCAGCCTCACCCAAGGGTAAGTTTATTTCATACCTTAGGGCTCGGAAGTTTATTGCTAAAGGCTGTATATACCATCTGGTTCATGCCAGGGATATAGATAAGGATCCAGCGACTCTTCAATCGGTTCCTATTGTGAATGAATTCTCGACGGTATTCCCTGACGAGCTTCCAGGAATTCCCCCCGAAAGGGAAATCGATTTCGCTATAGATGTCCTTTCTTATACGCAGCATATATCCATTCCTCCCTATAGAATGGATCCTGCAGAGCTAAGGGAACTGAAGAAACAACTAAAATACTTGCTCGATAAAGGCTTTATTAGGCCGAGTACATCCCCATGGGGTGCTCCGGTGCTCTTTGTTCGAAAGAAAGATGGCTCCTTGCGGATGTGTATTGACTACAGGAAACTAAATATAGTCACAAGAATAAGCATCCTCTTCCATGGATTGATGACATGTTCGACTAGTTACAAGGTGCCAAATGTTTTTCGAAGATCGACTTGCGATCCGGTTATCATCAGTTACGAGTCAGGGATATTGATATCCCAAAAACAGCATTTCGGAAGAGGTATGGCCATTTTGAATTCCTTGTCATTTCTTTCGAGCTTACAAATGCCCCAGCAGCATTTATGGATCTTATGAACCTGGTATTCTTCTTGGATGAATTTGTGATTGTGTTTATTGACGACATCCTGATATATTCACGATCGGAAGCCAAGCATGCGGATCACTTGCGAGTTGTATTGCAGACTCTCCAAGACTACAGGTTATATGCTAAATTCTCTAAATGTGAATCTTGGATAACTTCTATAGCTTTTATTATTCATGTTATTACCGGCGATGGTATCAAGGTTGATGGCCAAAAGATTGAAGCTGTGATGACTTGGCCGAGGCCCTTGAATCCGACAGAGGTTCGTAGCTTTTTAGGCTTGGTAGGGTATTACCGAAGGTTTGTAGAGGGATTTTCCTCTATCTCTGCACCATTGACGAAACTGACACATAAGGGAGCTAAGTTTCAGTGGACTGAGGGATGTGAACAAAGTTTTCAAGAGCTAAAGAAAAGGCTTACTACGACACCTGTCTTGACTCTTCCGGATGGAACCGAGGGTTATGTTGTATATTGTGATGCCTCGATAATTGGCCTAGGTTGTGTTCTTATGCATCATGGTAAGGTTATCGCGTACGCCTCCAGACACTTGCGGAAACATGAACATAACTATCCTACGCACGATCTTGAGTTAGCCGCAGCTGTCTTTGCCCTAAAGATTTGGCGGCATTATCTATATGGGGTTCATATTGATATTTTCACGGACCACCAGAGCCTTCAGTATTTATTTAAACAGAGAGAGATGAACCTACGACAAAGAAGATGGCTAGAATTACTAAAGGACTATGATGTTGATATTTTATATCATCCCGGCAAAGCTAATATTGTTGCTGATGCCCTTAGCCGGAAGTCCATGGGCAGTCTAAGCCATGTTGAAGATGATAAGGTCAAGATGACCAAATATCTACGCCAGCTAGCTAGTTTGCAGGTGCGTTTGGTAGACGCAGAGGGTGGACGCATTCTCGTTCAGAATACGAAAAAATCTTCTTTTGTTACTGAAGTGAAAGAGCGACAACACGAGGATCCTGAGCTTATAAAATGAGGGAAAGTATTCCACAGCAGCGACAACCTTTATTTTAGCTAACCGGAGATGGAGTTCTTAGATACCAGGGCCGCTTATGTGTACCAACAGTCGGAGAGCTCTGCGCCAAGATTCTTTCGGAGGCCCATTATTCTAGATATGCAGTTCACCCCGGAGCGACAAGGATGTATCGGGACCTTCGACAGATCTATTGGTGGAATGGAATGAAAAATATATCACGGATATGGTAGCCCAATGTCCCAACTGCCAGCAAATTAAAGTCGAACATTAGAGGCCTGGAGGCCTAACTAAGTATATTGAGCTTCCATTATGGAAATGGGACATGATAAATATGGATTTCATCATTGGTTTGCCTCGCACTCCACGAAGGTATGATTCTATTTGGGTAATTATTGACAGGCTTACAAAATCTTCTCATTTCCTGCCAGTCAGGACGACATATTCAGCCGAGGATTATGCCAAGCTTTACATTCGAGAGATTGTTCGCCTTCACGGAGTACCATTATCTATTATCCCTGACCGAGGGGCTCAATTTACAACACATTTTTGGAAATCTTTTCAGAACGGTCTAGGCACGCAGGTAAATCTTAGAACCGTTTTTCATCCGCAAACGGATGGACAGGCAGAGCGTACTATTCAGATAGTTGAGGATATGTTACGTGCCTTAGTGCTAGATTTTAAAGGAAGTTGGGATGATCATCTACCTCTTATTGAGTTCGCTTATAATAACAGCTTCCAAGCTAGTATTCAGATGGCTCCTTACGAAGCACTATGCGGGCGAAAGTGTAGGTCGCTGATCGGTTGGTTAGAGGTTGGGGAAGAAGAGTTGCTAGGTCCTAATTTAGTCCAGCAAGAAATGGAAAAGGTAAAAATTATTAGAGACCGGCTGCGTAAAACACAAAGTCGGCAGAAGTCTTATGCAGATGTTCGACGACGAGACTTAGAGTTTGATGTAGAATATTGGGTTTTCCTAAAAGTATCGCCTGTGAAGGGCATCATGCGATTCTGAAAGAAGGGGAAGCTCAGCCCCAGGTATGTTGGACTGTATAAGATTATTCGGAGGATTGGTAGGGTGGCGTACGAGCTTGATTTGCCTTCAGAATTGGAAGCATTCCATCCTATGTTTCATGTATCTATACTGCGGAAGTGCATTGGAGATCCTTCACGTATTATGCCCATTGAGGATATTCACATTGCTGAAGACTTATCTTATGCAGAGGTACCAGTAGCTATTTTAGACCGGCAGGTAAGAAAGCTTCAAACTAAAGAAGTGGTTTCCGTGAAAGTGTTATGGCAAAATAACAACATCGAGGAAATGACCTGGGAAGCTGAGGAGGAAATGAGGAAGAAGTAACCCCACCTATTTACGACTTAAGGTGAGTCGCATTTAAATAATTGGAAATTATTTCTTTACAGCAACTTAATTGGATTTTAAATGACTTGAAAGTGCAATTTAAATTTCTTATTGCGAGATAGCTATACGAAGCCTAGTAGTTGGAATCTTCAGAATTTGATTTATGCTTTGCAAATGTAACAAATATAGCCTCGCAAATAACGTATTAGCGGAAAAGAAATGAAACCAAGGAATTGACTTGACCCATTCGCGGACGAATGTTCTTAAGGGGGGGAGACTGTGACACCCCATGTGTTTTTTTTCTCTCTTCTCTTATGTAATATACGTAACGTGGTGTGGTTATATAAGGTATATATGATTGGTTATAGCACATTGAGAGAATAAGACTGAAAATGTGTGGTAATATCAATGAACAAAACAAAAGCTTTAGGTCAAATGAATCCCTTAAACAAAGGTTCGTGGTTAAAGAAATGACTCGGGTAGCACCCCGCGCGTTCGGAAGGTTTAAGTTAACTTGCACCTGCGGGATAAGACTAAGAGTGTATAATATGCTAAGAATAATGTGTTATGAGGTATTATAATATCACACTGGTCACATGTTAATTTTTGGAGTCAAGCAAGTTGCGAAATAAAGGTCGGCAAAAGTTATCGTAAATTTCTCTAATAAATTTTCTAAACTTTGGGTCAAATGTATCAGATCCTTTCTCCCAATATATAAATATTTATGGGACCCACAACCTACCGAATCGAAGCTCTACAAGTCTAGTTTGCAATCAAAAAATCCTCATATCAAACCGACATCGGAGTAAGAAGTTATGACTGTTTTTTCACAGACTGTCCGGGCTGAAATCGGATCGCGAACCGGGTCGGGTCAAACAAGTAGTATAAGTCGGAAAATCCGACTTTTAAGACCCCAAAACATTTCATCTTCGTCCCAAAACAGTGAGAAAGCTGAAGAGAGGGTTCCATGGTGTTCTTGAGTGATCAAGGTGAGTTTTTAACGATTTCTCTCGTTAAAGTTTGCCCCCGTGCCTAGAAACACAATCTCTACGCTTTGCAATCGTTTCCCCCTTCTATTAGCTGTGTTTGGAGCTATTTTTGGAAGATAGGAACTTATTATTCTTGCTGGTTCTTCAATATTTATACTTGGTTTGCCAAGGTAATCATCTTCGGACTCTTTTATGATCGTTTTTACAAAGTTCTACGGATGTTTCGTCAAGTTAGGGTCATATGGAAAATCTGCTGATTTAAACTCAATTATGAACTGTTTATAGGTGCGTATAAGCTTCATATATATAGTGTTTGCGAAGCTTAGGACGTAAGGAACAACAATCGTGAAGGAACTACCAGCATTCAGACGTTCGTTGGAAAGGTATGTTAAGGCTAAGCTCCGTCCTTCCTTTTAGCACGAATTCTGGAAAATTCCTAAGATGCCAAATGTGGTATTTTACTATTCTATTACTAGGAAGACCTTCTGAGAAAGGCATTGGGATCGTAGCTGAAGTATTTTTATGATGCTATTAGGTTGATATTCCACTCGTTCGGTTAAATAGGGTATTCGACATCTATATATGTTATTTTGTCGGCTTTCTTAACTATATGTCCATATATATGAATTCTTACTCGTCTTTGGGTTGTGTGACTTAAAAATAAAGGCATTTAGTATTTGCGATCAGTCATTCTT
>ML431241.1:85685-106992 GCA_005239525.1 Nicotiana knightiana
ATTTATACTTGGTTTGCCAAGGTAATCATCTTCGGACTCTTTTATGATCGTTTTTACAAAGTTCTACGGACGTTTCGTCAAGTTAGGAGCATATGGAAAATATACCGATTTAAACTCAATTATGAATTGTTTATAGGTGTGTATAAGCTGAATATATATAGTTTTTGTGAAGCTTAGGACGTAAGGAACAACGTTCGTGAAGGAACTACCGGCATTCGGACGTTCGTTGGAAAGTTATGTTAAGGCTAAGCTCTGTCCTTCCATTTAGCACGAATTCTGGGAAATTCCTAAGACGCCAAATGTGGTATTTTACTATTCTATTCTAAGAAAAGAGTTGGGATTGTAGCTGAATTATTTTCATGATGCTATTAGGTTGATATTCCACTTGTTCGGTTAAATAGGGTATTCAACATCTATATATGTCATTTTGTCAGCTTTCTTAAGTATATGTCCATATATATGAATTCTTATTCGTATTTGGGTTGTGTGACTTAAAAATAAAGGTATTTAGTATTTGCGATCAGTCCTTCTTCCTTGATAAAGTGTATTTTAAAATATCTAAAGTGATACGTCGATTTCCAAAAATCTCAAATATAATTTTTATGTTTAAACTACTAAAACACTTGATTTTTTTGAAATACTTGCTTTTACTAATTATCAAGAAATCAGGTATAAGGACTAAGTGAAGCACCTTAAGCTTTTTATGAACATCTTCAGAGTTAAGTTATCTTTCTAAAAGTCGAGTTAAGTTTTCAAGCTTATAAAAAAGAAACATATGAGGTTCCACGAGACATTTGTATGCGATACGAAGGTGATTATGAGATTATGAGAATAAGAGTACCAATGAGCCAAGATTGGCTAAGTTCTTGTTATGGCCTATTATGTGCATTCAAAGTTCATATCATACATGGCATATTATGCATGGACTTCGAGCTATAATCGGAGGTAAGGGGCCTATTTGCCCGAAAGACTATATATATTGTACAGATGGCCACAGGTTGGCAATATGATACCGGTTAACTACCGGGAGAGACCGCCATTGCTAGCATTTGGTTGGGTATGTCATGCATTTGCATCAATATATATGTATTCATGACATACGATTACACGAGCATACCATGCATATTTGATTACTATGAGGTCGGATGTCGGCCATGGAGGCTATCAGAGTTTCAGTGTCAGGTGGTATCTCTATTACCCTTTTTACATCAGCTATGTATGATTCTACTTTCTGCCTTACATACCAGTACATTTTTATTCGTACTGATGTCCCGTTGCCTGGGGACACTGCATTTTTGTTTCGTGCGTGCAGGTCCAGGTAGGGACTCTGATCGACCCCTCCGCTAGGATTTCGGGGTTCAGCTGTGAGTCGGTAAGCTCCACCTCTTCCTGGAGCTTCCATAGGATGGTTACTTTTGTTGTATAGTTTGGGNCCATATGATGGTTACTTTTTTTGTATAGTTTGGGTATAGTCAGGGCCTTGTCCCGACAACGCTTATGACACTCTTAGACGATATTGTGGACACAGTATTCTGGGTTTCTTTTTGCAGCTTTCAGTCTCCAGCCCATAGGCTTGGCATGTATATATATGTGTGTAGTCATGTATGTCTTCATTCGCGGCCTCGTCGGCCAGCTAGTACTTTATAATTTTGGCTTGTCTACCTTTGTTTATATGGCTTATTGTTATTCAGGTCATGACCTTAATGGTCCAGGCTTAGTATTTCAGATGTTGTGCTGCCCGATCTGTTGGGCCCCCAGTTTAGTTAGCTAGTATGTTTAGTGGCTAACTCGATCGAATACAGTATCGAGTGCCAGTCGTGCCTCCCCTAGTTTAGGGCGTGACACATTCACTATGGCAACACTGCGCAATTTAAATAAAAATTTAAGGCCAGAATTCAGTCTCAACAGAAAAACAATGTTTTTGCTGAAAAAGAAACTGGTACTAGGGAACCTGGTCCTTCACCTAAAAAATGTATAATGCCTTCTTGGACCAAAAAAGCCCTCATTCACCCCATTCCTCATTACAAGGGACCCAAACTAGTTTGGGTTCCTAAGTCTAACCCTTGATTTCCTTGTGCAGGGAACATTGAAAGGGAGCAGTCAACAGTGGTACATGGATAGTGGCTGCTCGAAGCACATGAATGAAAGTACAAATGATTTTCTTTCACTGAAGGCCCTGCATGGAGGGAGTGTATCCTTTGAAATGGAAAGAAGGGATACATTCTAGGATTTAAAAAGATCCGTAAGTATCTTTCCCACTCTATTGAAAATGCGTACTACATGAAGGAGTTGAAGTATAGCTTGCTGAGTATTTCCCAAATCTGTGACAAGGGTAACAAAGTGAAATTTGTATCTAAAATATGCACAGTCACAAAATCTTGTGACTGGTGAAGTTATGTTAGTGGCCAAAAGATACAAAAACATCTATGTTGCTAACTTTGGGTCCTTGCAAAATGGGGATCTTAGCTGCCTGAGTGCTGCTGATGATAATGCTAAGCTATGGCACAGAAGGCTGGGTCATACAAGTTACACGCTGCTGAACAAATTGGTCAACAAGGACCTGGTTCGTGGTCTGCCCAAGTAAAGCTTTAAGGATCACAGGGTGTGTGATGCATGTGTAGAATGAAAGCAAGTCAGATCCTCTTTCAATCCCGAAAAGGAAGTTAGCATCTCAAGGCCACTTGATCTCCTCCATATGGATCTATGTGGACCTATAAGGGCGCCAAGTAGAGGAGGAAAGAGGTACATATTTTTGTCATTGTGGATGACTACTCCAGATTTACATGGACCTTGTTCCTCAGAATTAAAGATGAGACTTCAGCAGACATAGAGGAACCTAGTCCTCAATTACAATATCTAAAGCAGAAAACTGAGTTGTGAATGTTGTACATGGAACTCCAGCTACTGAGGAATTCAAACCAGATCAAAGATAAGAAACTCACTTGCCTTCTCAACCTTTCTCTCTCAAATAGAGCCCAAGAATATCAAGGAAGCATTGAAAGATGCAGACTGGATTACAACTATGCAAGAAGAGCTTCATCATTTGAGAGGAACAGTGTGTGGAACCTGGTTCAACGACCTGCTGAAAAAACTAATATAGGAACCAGGTGGGTATCAGAAATAAACTTGATGAGTTTGGAAGCACGTTTTTAAACTCGACAAGGCTTTGTATGGGTTAAAGCAGGCTCCCCATCCTTGGTATGAAAGGCTGTCAAAATTCCTTCTAGAAAATGGCTTTACAAGAGGGAAAATTGACAACACCCGTTTTCTGAAGAAACGAGGAAGGAAACTGCTCATTGTGTACATCTATGTTGATGAAATCATCTTTGGAGCAGTAGTTGAATCTCATATGAAAGATGCCAAGAGAATCCTAAGATATCTCACAGGGATGTAGTACCTGGTTCTCCACTATCCCTCAGGAGATAACCTAGACTTAATAGGGTGTGTTCAAACTGACAATGGTGGGTATCTGGTGGATATGAAAATCACTTCTGGCATGGCACTTTTTCCAGGGTTCATGTATGATTTAATGGGGTACGAGAAACACAAAACTCAATGGCCCTCTCTACCGCAAAAGCTGAATATGTGGTTGATGCATCTTGTTGTGCTCAACTGTTATGGATTAAACAACAGCTGGAAGATTTTGGTGTGTTGTTCGAGTGCGTCCCCTTACCATTTGACAATACTAGTACACTCAACATGACCAAGAATTGAGTTCAACACAAGAGAACAAAGCATATTGATGTGCAACATCATATTTCTCATAGACAATGTTGAGAAATGGCACATATACATGAAGTTCTGCAGCACAGAAGATCAAATTGCAGATATCTTCACCAAAGCACTGGGGCAAGAGCATTTTGAAAAGAATCGCTTGGAACTAGGGCTGATGAAATCAAGCTGAGGACTTGTTCCTTCGATGATTGGCTACAGAAGAAATGTACAGGTAAAATAGCTAAAAAGTGTTTTTTTGGGAAAGTCTAACTCATCTCTATACCGTTACAGGTAGACACGCATGACGATTACAGAGCAAACAAGTAGCTAATGCATTTCACATTGGTCAAAGGATGAGGCTTACCTTTGTAAAATATGTCAGGGAACCTGGTTCCTTTGACACAGGTTAGTAGTTCCTTTGTTCTCTCATGCACAATTTTTTAAATAGCTGAAACAGTGCCACATCATTAAATTGTCAGTTTCTCTCTTTCCCGCTTTTTAAACCCAAGTGTCTCATCTGAAGCGACCTGATTACCCAAAATTGATACCCATTCCTAACCGGTTCCTCACCTCTATTAAATAACTCCTCTCACAGTCAATTTCATAACTGTTCACATTCCACCATGTTTGAAAATCATTTAAAAGAACAGGAAGCTAAAGAAAATATGAAAATAGTTGCTGAGGGAACTCTAGTTGGAGGTTTCGAGGTTGTATCTGAATCTCAAGGGGGAAGAAAATAGTACAGAGGTCGAGGGTAGGCAACTGGTGCCTGTCGAAACTTTGGCACCTGACAGTACTACTGGGGAACCAATTGAGGAACCTGATCCCTCCGCCCAAGAGGATCCCTCTGCTTCCACTTGGGTTAAAACCCTAGGTTCTCCACAAGAACCCCAGGTCAGTACTGATCCTGCTCCCTCTCCCTCTCATCATTTCTATGTTGAGCCATTAACAAGTGTGGTTCCTGAGATGCAATCTTTGTCTGAGGAGGAGAAGGAGGATAATGAAGAAGAATATTATGATAATGTGGCTCTGGTGAGCTTTATTAGTGCTGGGAGTAGCAAGGCACCTTCCTAGGGGTCGTCGTCTAAGATACCCATCACAAGGTTGCAAAAAAAGAAAATAAAAGAGGAGATTAGTGAAAGATGGAAAGGTTGTCAATAAGAAGGTAGTGGCTCCTGCACTAGTCGTAAATGTGGATGAGCAGGTAGAAGGCGAACCTTCTCCCTTGGTTCGTAAGTGCTCAATGAACCTTACTGTTCCAAAGTCCAAGGGGGAGTCATCTGGTAAGAAAGAGGATGAGAAAATGGTTGAGGAGTCTACTGAGAAGATCTCCAAGAAATCTGTAGAGAAAAGCAAGAGTGTAAGAAAATCAATGAAAAGGAAGTCTGATGCCAGTGAGGTATGTGGTACCTCCAAGAAGACCAAGATTTGTGATCCCAGGGATGTTGGCAAAGAAATTTTTTTCAAAAAAAAAAGGGTGTTGTAGGGGTTGTACATGAGGAAGCTGAAGGCAAGGAATGCCAATCTCGAAGGTTAGCTCAGTTAGGTTCCGGAGGCACCAGGTTCCAGCATCTCTCAAAGCATAGAGGTTATCCATCTGACAAGAGAAAATTCCAACCTCAGGAAACAGGTTGAGGACCTGTAGGAGAGACTACTCAACTAGAAGGCATTTCCCTTCCAGTGCTCCCTAAACAGTGTCCCTTTCCCAAGTGTCAAGTTCTTAGTGTTTGTCCTCTGTTTTAGTTATGATGATGTTTATGACTGGTACTTTTGTTTTTGTTGTTTCTATTTGTGGATGTGTTTGGAAACAATGGAACTTCTCCCTGCTTAATTATCCAAAATTGACGAAAGCCTTCTTATTTTGTTGTGTATGCCTTGCTCTTATGTTCTGTTTTCAGTCATGTTTGTGTGCACACATGTGGCATGAGTTCACCAAGCTGGAGTTCTTTTTGCTTAATGCTTGTTACTGATATTTTTGTGATGACAAAAGGGGGTAAAATAATTAAGGGGGAACGAGATGGGGAACAGATTCAGGCGGAATACAGTTCACTATGGTTATTATGGGGAACTTGAATTATAAGTTTGTCATCTAGACTTCTTTACGTTGTTTGCTTGTTTGTGTTTTTTAATGATGCCAAAAGGGGGAAGATATATTGAGAAAGGGGGAAGTAATGCACTGATTAAGGGGGAAGTACAAACTCAAGGGGAACTTTGTGAGGCATCTGGTACATTATCTAGTATTTGCTGCTCTTTGCAGGATTATTAATTTTAAGTTTGTCATCATTAAAAAAGGGGAAATTGATAGGTTATAAGTACCTTCGTTTTATGTTTTGATGATCTAACAAACTTACTGTCAAAAATCAGATAAGGAACCTGATGCACATCCTTAAGAACTTAAGGATCAACAAGTCTCTAGTTGGGGACACAGTTCAACTCTTCAGAGTCAAAGGAACAGTAGAGGGAATAGATAGCTACCAGTTCCCGAGGTGATCACATCCTTAAGAGCTTAAAGATCAACAAGTCTCCAGTTGGGGACACAGTTTAACTCTTCAGAGTCAAAGGAACAGCTGAGGGAACAGTATGCTACCAGTTCCCGAGGTGACCGTACAAGTTAACTCTTCACAACTGTAAAGTTGATGTCTGCACAAGCTACAGTGCAGAAACAGTGCAACAGTCAACTTTATGGGGAATGCTCTTTACCTAACTTGCTTACATCATCCAAGTGATGTCACAAATGAGATACATCAAGCAAAGGAAAACAAAGCACTTTCACATTCAAGAACTTATCAAGCAATTCTCTCAAGTATGTGTCAATCTTGCAAGTGATTCTCAAGCGCATCAAGAACGAAGAACAACATAACCAAGGACCAGTTCCATGTATTGAAGTTATTACATGTCCTTAATTGTGTTGTACCTTTGTTCAAAGCACTCTTCTTGTAATTCCTACTTAGCTTAATTAAAAGCATTGTGTAGGAAATTTCTGTAAATCATAAACCCATGTATTTGTGTCTTGGCTAGAGTTAGTCATGTTGTAAAGTCTTTGTAATAGAGTTATTACAAAGTGGCTTGTAAAAGGTGTTACAAGTTAGTGAGGGATTAAGAGGTTAATTACTAGGTTTAAAGTCTTTGTAACAGAGTTATTACAAAGTGGCTTGTAATAGAGTGTTACAAGTTAGTGAGTGATTAAGAGGTTAGTTCCTAGGTTGCAATAGGTTGCAATAGGTTGTAATCTAAAGTTACTCTATAGTGAAATTGAAATCCTACAGGGTAGATTGTTTTTTGATCCCGTGAGCTGGGAGTTTTCCATGTAAAATTCCTCTGTGTTCTTTATTTAGTGTCGATTTACTATGGGAACAAATAGAGAACCCGGTACCCTATACTGTTTGGTTTTACAGTATGTTTCTTACGGTGGGAACTGATAGAGAACCCGGTTCTCTATACAGTTTGATGGACGCTTAGTTTATATCAATTGGTATCAGAGCAGGTTCTTTCTGAAAGGTTAACACGTAGAAAGAATCCTCATCATGGCTGCTCCACCAAACTTCGAGGAAGGACAATGAACCTATAGACCCCTAAGATTCAACGGCCAATACTATGGTTGGTGGAAAACAAGAATGCATGACTTCATTATGGCTGAAGACTCCGAGTTATGGGACGTGATTTGTGATAGTCCCTTTGTCCCTATGAAGGTTTTTGGAGAGGGAACAAAGACCGTTCCAAAGATAAGATAAGAATACAATGGTGCTGACCGAAAAGGTGTTGAGAAAAACTTCAAGACGAAGAAGATTCTTGTATGTGGTATTGGACCAGACTAGTATAATTGTATCTCGGCATGTGAATCTGCCAAGGAAATCTGGGAGGCTCTTCAAACGGTTCACGAAGGGACTACTCAAGTAAAAAAGTCCAAAATAGATATGTTGACGACTGAGTATGAATTCTTTAAAATGAAAGAGGATGAGTCCATTCAAGATATTCATACCCGCTTCACCGCCATAATCAATGAGCTTCATTCACTTGGTGAAATCATTCCAACCAACAAGCTGGTCCGGAAGATACTCAGTGTTCTACCAGGCTCCTGGGAGAGCAAGGTAAATGCTATCACTGAAGCCAAAGACCTGCAGAAGTTGACTATTGACGAGCTTATTGGAAATCTCAAAACTTATGAGATGAAGAGAAAGAAGGATACCGAAAGAAGAGAGCTCAGAAAGGAGAAGAACCTAGTTCTCAAGGCTGCCAACAAGTATTCAAGTGGTGATGAATCCAACATGGAGTATCTCACTCAAAGATTCCAAAAGATGATTCGAAAAATTGTAGGATTACAAATAAAGGAAGTTTCAGCAAGAATTTCAAAGGAAATGATTACTGTCATAAGTGTGGAAAGCCTGGACACTTCATTAAAGACTGTCCTCTTCATAAGAAGGATCATTACAAACCAACACTGAAAAGGCGGATGAGAGGAACCGGGTTCCTGACAAAAGATTCAAAAGAAAAGACGTTGTTGACAACGTTGTGAAATAGGCTCTTGCTGCACGGGGAGACTCTTCCAGAGAATCCAAAGAAGATGATGGGCAAGGCGATAGCTCCATGATGGTAGTGGAAAGTGAAGCAGCTGAGTATGACTGTATTTTTTCCTTGATGGCGCAGTCTGATGATGATGGGGATGATGACGATGATGATGAGGTAAACCTTCTGGATGTTCAAAGAAATTTGAAATAATTCTCAAAAGAAGCTTATATCCTTAGATAATGTTTTAATTGATGCATATCATAGTCTCATCAATGATAAAAATGTTCTAACCACAGAACTAGGAGAAATAGAACACGAGAGAGACAATCTAGTGATGGTTATGAATGATCTAAAAGAGACCATTGAGAGTTTAAAAAGAGAAAATGATATCTTGACTGAGAGAATTGCAAACATAGAGCATGAGAGAGATGGCCTATTGGTAGTAGTTTTAGACCTAAAGGAAATAATTGAGGAACTAAGAAGGGAAAATAGGCCTGTAAACACTCAAAAGGGAAAGGAAGTTGCAAGTGAGGCACACCTTAGGATTGCAAATGAGCTAAAATCAGTAAAATTTAGTTTGTGTGCTGAGCTTGAGAAAAATAGACAACTTCAGGTAGATCTAGGCAGAGTGAAGAGTGACTTTGAAAAATCTCTTAAGTAGACCTGGTCCTCTGATGCTATCACTGCCTTGTACATAAATAATGGGGGAAACAGACAGGGAATCGGGTTCCAAAGGGAAAAGACTCCCTACAACCCTCATAACAAGTACGTTACTGTACCTGACAATTAGCTTTGAACTCACTGTGGCAACATTTGGCAATTTAAAGAAAATTGTAAGGCCAGAATTCAGTCTCAACAGAAAAACAAAGTTTTTGCTGAAAAAGAAACTGGTGCTAGGGGACCTGGTCCTTCACCTAAAAAATGTATAATGCCTGCTTGGACCAAAAAAGCCCTCATTCACCCCTTTCCTCATTACAAGGGACCCAAACTTGTTTGGGTTCCTAAGTCTAGCCCTTGATTTCCTTGTGCAGGGAATAGTGAAAGGGATCAGTCAACAGTGGTACATGGATAGCGGCTGCTCGAAGCACATGAATGGAAGTACAAATGATTTCCTTTCACTGAAGGACCTACAGGGAGGGAGTGTATCCTTTGAAATGGAAAGAAGGGATACATTCTGGGAGTTAAAAGGATTTGGAAGTCTCTTTCCCACTCTATTGAAAATGCGTACTACCTGAAGGGGTTGAAGTATAGCTTTCTGAGTATTTCCCAAATCTGTGACAAGGGTAACAAAGTGGAATTTGTATCTAAAATATGCACAGTCACAAAATCTTGTGACTAGTGAAGTGATGTTAGTGGCCAAAAGGTACAAAAACATCTATGTTGCTAACTTTGGGTCCTTGCAAAATGGGGATCTTAGCTGTCTGAGTGCTGCTGATGATAATGCTGAGCTATGGCATAGAAGGCTGGGTCATACAAGTTTCACGCTGCTGAACAAATTGGTCAACAAGGACCTGGTTCATGATCTGCCCAAGTGAAGATTTAAGGATCACAAGGTGTGTGATGCATGTGTAAAATGAAATCAAGTCAGATCCTCTTTAAATCCCAAAAAGGAAGTTAGCATCTCAAGGCCACTTGATCTCCTCCATATGGATTGATGTGGACCTATGAGGGTGCCAAGTAGAGGAGGAAAGAGGTGCATATTTTTGTCATTGTGGATGACTACTCCAGATTTACATGGACCTTGTTCCTCAGAACTAAAGATGAGACTTCAGCGGACATAGAGGAACTTGGTCCTCAATCACAATATGTGAAGCAGAAAACAGAGTTGTGGATGTTGTAGATGGAACTCCAGCTGCTGAGGAATTAAAACCAAATCAAAGATAAGAAACTCACTTTACTTCTCAGCCTTTCTCTCTAAAATAGAGCCCAAGAACATCAAGGAAGCATTGAAAGATGCAGACTGTATTACAGCTATGCAAGAAGAGCTTCATCAATTTGAGAGGAACAGTGTGTGGAACCTGGTTCGACGACCTGCTGACAAAACTATTATAGGAACCAGGTGGATATTCAGAAACAAACTTGATGAGTTTGGAAGCAAGTTTTTAAACTCGACATGGCTTTGTATGGCTTAAAGCAGGCTCCCCGTGCTTGGTATGAAAGACTATCAAAATTCCTTCTAGAAAATGGCTTTACAAGAGGGAAAATTGACAACACCCTTTTTCTGAAGAAACGAGGAAGGAACATGCTCATTGTGTAGATCTATGTTGATGACATCATCTTTGGAGCAATAGTTGAATCTTATATGAAAGCTGCTAAGAGAATCCTAAGATATCTCACAGGGATGCAGGACCTGGTTCTCTACTATCCCTCAGGAGATAACCTTGACTTAATAGGGTATGTTGAAGCTGACTATGGTGGGTATCTGGTGGATATGAAAATCACTTCTGGCATGGCACTTTTCCTGGGTTCATGTCTAATTTCATGGGGTACAAGAAACACAAAACCCAATGGCCCTCTCTACCGCAGAAGCTGAATATGTGGCTGATGCATCTTGTTGTGCTCAACTGTTATGGATTAAACAATAGCTGGAAGATTTTGGTGTGTTGTTCGAGTGCGTCCCCTTACCATGTGACAATATTAGTACACTCAACATGGCCAAGAATTCAGTTCAACACAAGAGAACAAAGCATATTGATGTGCAACATCATTTTCTCAGAGACAATGTTGAGAAATGGCACATATGCATGAAGTTCTGCAACACAGAAGATCAAATTGCAGATATCTTCACCAAAGCACTGAGCAAGAGCATTTTGAAAAGAATCGCTTGGCACTAGGGCTGATGAAATCAAGCTGAGGACCTGGTCCTTCCATGATTGGCTACGGAAGAAATGTACAGGTAAAATAGATAAAAAATGTTTTTGGCAAAGTCTAACTCATCTCTATGTTGTTACAGGTAGACACGCATGATGATTACAGAGCAAACAAGTAGCTAATGCATTGCACATTGGTCAAAGGATGAGGCTTACATTTGCAAAATATGCCAGGAACCTGGTTCCTTTGACACAGTTTAGTAGTTCCTTTGTTCTCTCATGCATACTTTTTTAAATAGTTGAAACAGTGCCACGTCATTAAATTGTCAGTTTCTCTCTTTCCCGCTTTTTAAACCCAAGCGTCTCATCTGAAGCGACCCGATTACCCAAAATTGATACTCATTCCTAACCGGTTCCTCACCTCTATTAAATAACTCCTCTCATAGTTAATTTCATAAATGTTCACATTCCACCATGTTTGAAAATCATTTACAAGAACAGGAAGCTAAAGAAAATATAAAAATAGCTGCTGAGGGAACTCTAGTTGGAGGTTACAAGGTTGTATCTGAATCTCAAGGGGGAAGAAAAATAGTGCAGAGGTCGAGGGTAGGGAACTGGTGCCTGTCAAAAATTTGGCACCTGACAGTACTACTGGGCAACCAATTGAGGGACCTGATCCCTCCGCCCAAGAGGATCCCTCTGCTTCCACTTGGGATAATACCCCTGGTTCTCCACAAGAACCCCAAGTCAGTACTGATCATGTTCCCTCTCCCTCTACCTCTCCCTCTCCCTCTCCCTCTCATCATTTCTATGCTGAGCCATTAACAAGTGTGGTTCATGAGATGCAATCTTTGTCTGAGGAGGAGAAGGAGGATAATGAAGAGGAATATTGTGATAATGTAGTTCTGGCGAGCTTTATTATTGCTAGGAGTAGAAAGGCACCTTCCCAGGGGTCATCGTTTAAGAGACCCATCACAAGGTTGCAAAAAAATAAAAACAAAAGAGGAGATTGGTGAAAGATGGAATGGTTGTCAATAAGAAGGTAGTGGCTCCTGCACTAGTCGTAAATGTGGACGAGCAGGTAGAAGAGGAACCTTCTCCCTTGGTTCGTAAGTGCTCAATGAACCTTACTGTTCCAAAGTCCAAGGGGGATTCATCTGGTAAGAAAGAGGATGAGAAAATGGTTGAGGAGTCTGCTGAGAAGATCTCCAAGAAATCTGTAGAGAAAAACAAGAGTGTAAGAAAATCAATGAAAAGGAAGTCTGATGCCAGTGAGGAACCTGGTACCTCCAAGAAGATCAAGATTTGTGATTCCCAGGATGTTGGCAAAGAAAAAAAAATTTTAAAAAAAAAGGGGGGTCGTACATGAGGAAGCTGAAGGCAAGGAATGCCATTCTCGAAGGTTAGCTCAGTTAGGTTCAGGAGGCACCTGGTTCCAGCATCTCTCAAAGCACAGAGGTTATCCGTCTGACAAGAGAAAATACCAACCTCAGGAAACAGGTTGAGGACCTGTAGGAGACACTACTCAACTAGCAGGTGTCAGCCAGCTCTTGAATGGACATCCTTCTTCGAACTCTTGCCTCCTCATCTAGGCTTTTCCCTTCTAGTGGTCCCTAAACAGTGTCCATTTCCCAAGTGTCAAGTTCTTAGTGTTTGTCCTCTGTTTTAGTTCTGATGATGTTTATGACTGGTACTTTTGTTTTTGTTGTTTCTATTTTGTGGATGTGTCTGGAAACAATGGAACTGCTCCCTGCTTAATTATCCAAAACTGATGAAAGCCTCCTCATTTACTGTGTATGCCTTGCTCTTATGTTCTGTTTTCAGTCATGTTTGTGTGCACACATGTGGCATGAGTTAACCAAGCTGGACTTCTTTTTGCTTAATGCTTGTTACTGATATTTTTATGATGCCAAAAAGGGGGAAAATAATTAAGGGGGAACAAGATGGGGAACAAATTCAGGGGGAATACAGTTCACTCTAGTTCTTAGGGGGAACTTGAATTATAAGTTTGTCATCTAGACTTCTTTACGTTGTTTGCTTGTTTGTATTTTTTAATGATGCCAAAAGGGGGAAGATATATTGAGAAAGGGGGAAGCAGTGCACTGATTAAGGGGTAAGTATAAACTCAGGGGGAACTTTGTGAGGTTCATGGTACATTATCTGGTTTTTGTGGCTCTTTGCAGGATTATCAATTTTAAGTTTTCATCATCAAAAAAGGGGAAATTGATAGGTTATAAGTACCTTCATTTTATGTTTTGACGATCTAACAAACTTACTGTCAAGAACCAGATAAGGAACCTGATGCACATCCTTAAGAACTTAAATATCAACAAGTCTCCAGTTGGGGATACAGTTCAACTCTTTAGAGTCAAAGGAACAACAGAGGTAACAGATAGCTACCAGTTCCCGAGGTGATCACATCCTTAAGATCTTAAAGATCAACAAGTCTCCAGTTGGGGACACAGTTCAACTCTTCAGAGTCAAAGGAACAGCAGAGGGAACATATAGCTACCAATTCCCGAGGTAATCGTACAAGTCAACTCTTCACATCTGTAAAGTTGTTGCCTGCACAAGATACAGTGCAGAAACAGTGCAGCAGTCAACTTTATTGGGGAATGCTCTTTACCTAACTTGCTTACATCATCCAAGTGATGTCACAAATGAGATATTAACATCAAGCAAAGGAAAAACAAATCATTTGCACATTCAAGAACTTATCAAGCAATTCTCTCTAGTATGTGTCAATCTTGTAAGTGGTTCTCAAGAGCATCAAGAACGAAGAACAACATAACCAAGGACCAGTTCCATATATTGAAGTGATTACATGTCCTTAGTTGTGTTGTACCTTTGTTCAAAGCACTCTACTTGTAATTCCTACTTAGCTTAATTAGAAGCATTGTGTAGGAAATCTCTGTAAATCATAAACCTTTGTGTTTGTGTCTTGGTTAGAGTTAGTCAAGTTGTAAAGTCTTTGTAATAGAGTTATTACAAAGTGGCTTGTAATAGAGTGTTACAAGTTAGTGAGGGATTAAGAGGTTAATTCCTAGGTTGTAATAGGTTATAATTTAAAATTGCTCAGTAGTGAAGTTGAAATCCTACAAGGGTAGGTCGTGGTTTTTGATCCCGTGAGCTGGGAGTTTTCCAAGTAAAATTCCTCTGTGTTCTTTATTTACTGCCGATTTACTGCGGGAACAAATGGAGAACCTGGTGTCCTATATTGTTTGGTTTTACAGTGTGTTGCTTACATTGGGAACTGATAGAGAATCCGGTTCTCTATACAGTTTGGTGGACGCTTAGTTTCTATCAAGTTTATTCTCCGCCCTCTGATGTGGATAGGTATTTGCCGGAGAATGCTTCTACTCCCTTGCAGTCTGATATTCAACGTCCTAAACTTAGAGATGACGGGTGGTTTGAGATAGAATTGGGTGAGTTTTTTTACTGAAAATGAAGATGGTTGCATAGTAATGAGTATGAAAGAGGTGAATGACATTGTATCTCAAAAAGAAGGCCTTATTGTTGAAGGAATTGAGATAAGGCCAAGAATGGGTTAATTATCAGATTTTTTAGAAAAATATTTTTGCCATACAGCTACCATGTATTCCGAATAGAACATGTTTCTTTTTGGAGCACTCCTCCATTTCAAGTATGTTTTGGTGCTATGGGGTAACTGGCTTTGTTGTGTATAAACCCATACTAGACTTTATTGTTTCAGAAACATAATCATATAAACAGGTTAACAAACTAGGCTTGCAATTTCCATTTCATCAAACTGCCAATTATTAGTGAAATGCTCAGTGAATTAGATGACATGTTTGACCAATTAAATACCCCCTAAGTATAGAACACACCATGTAGTAAAAAAGCGGAAGTGCAGAAAAATATGAACTTCAGTGTTTAAACAATCGTAAGCATAAGATGCAGGAGACAAGTTATTTTTCAAGAATCATCCTTGTATTACTGTTGAGAAGTTCACAGTTGACACTAAGTAGCAATACCATGTCGTGTACAGCATAATGATGCAAAAACATTATATGGGGGATTGAGTCATAGTTGCTTGGTTGATTGTTCATGTTGTATTGAGAGAATAATTTACATAAGAATCTGAAGAACTGTACATGTATATAGTCGTCTTAAACCAAAGTTGACCATTTTCCATGCTTTGCCCCCAAACCTTACTTGTGAGATTTTACTGGGTTGTTGTTGTTTCCATGCTTTGTCCCCCATGGCAAATCGAAATATTATAGTGATCAATTCAGGAAGAAGAAATGTAACAGAAGGGACTTCAACAAATGTAAAACAGGTTGCTCCTGGTGATCAATTTTACATCAAAGATTCAATACCAAAAAGGTTGCCTTCAGGAGCAGGTGATATTGCTTTTGCTTGCATGTCAAACAGCCACCAGTTTCCACCTACTTGCTGAGTAAAATATATGCAACTGCTCCTGCATCCTAGCTTGCTGCCATTAATCCATATACAACATTCTTCCTCCACAAACAATGTTCTATGCCCAAGGCTTTCCATCTTAACCCACACCAGTTTTGGAATATCTAGCCTGTAAACTTCAACATCATCCACTTTTTTAATGGATCTTTTAGAGATCAAGAAAATCAGTAATATTTCCCCATCTGATTCAACTAAAACTTCCCTGAATTGCCTTGAAATAACAGAAGGAACAGCTCTCCTTGAGCTCATCTCAGTGACTCTAAGGCTAGAATCAATTTCTTCAATTACTGCAAGTGTCCCCTGCAAACTCAACGCGTAGAATTTTCCATTAAAGCCAATGGCATTTATGAACTGCAAATGTTCACCTGAGCCAAAGGGGTCAGTGAGGTTACAGTCTTGCTTCCTCCACACACATTCTTTTCCGGCCCCCCTTTCACAGAACACAAAAGCTGGAGAAGCAGCACCTGTTAGCACCATAATCATACAAGTTTTTCCATAATCATTGAGACCTATGGGAAGAAATGTAGATAAAGTTGCAAACTTGAACGGAACGCCGGTATCCCAAGATGGAAGGTGACAGTAGGTCTCTCTGTAGGATTTCCACAATAAAATATCATCTGGACAGCGTCCAACTGCTATTAGTGAACCATGAGAATGACCCTTGAAATATATCCAAGGGTCCTTCCATGTCGGCGATCTTCTACCATAAGGCCAGTAATATCCTATATGAAACCAGATATGAAAGCAGTGAGAGTGATTCTCGCTTTTTTGAATTTCAGTGAGTTGTGGCCATAGGGATTTTCCTATTGGGATACATTTTTTAGAGTGTGCTGATCTCCATGACTTGGTGACACCACCAAAACTGATGTTTTCCATTAGACTCGGTTCACTTGAGATTAAGCTGGTGAGTTCTTTGGGAAGATTTGGCCATGGCCTTGGGCTATTATTGGCTTCTTTCTTTGGTGAACTTTGATGCTTATCCTTCTTGACTTTTTGAACCATGCTCCTTTTTTTTTTTTCTTTTTTTTTTTTTTTTCTCGCAGAAATGGGAGCTGGAGAAGGAAATGATATGGGAATATAGCTTGAGGCAGGCTTAAAATAATCAAGATCAGATGTGGCCACCAAGTAACCGTAGACTTCAAGTTAGTTGATCTCTTGGAGCACAAGGTTAGCGGTAGTTTCTTTCAATTAAATAACTGAGTTTGTTGACCAATTAGATGCCTTATTAATTTAACATCCATCTGGAACTCACTGTGAAAAAAGTAGTAGTGCAGAAAGTAATATATGGCCTCCAGTTTGAACAACTGTAATTTTGAGATGCAGAAGACAAATTATTTTTCAAATATCGTCTTAGTTCCGAAAAGTTCATAATTTGATAGTCCTGCATGCAACAACATAAGTAATCAATTTCTTCACTATGCTACCTACATTTCGATTCAAGGACAATCCACACGCTTTTTAAATTTAAATGCCATTATTTACAATTAGCTACTCATCAATAACCTTGCATCATAACAATTTAGTCTTTGTTTTTGGAGTATATAAATTTAGGATCATCTTTGCTAATGAAATGTGTTAATAAAAGCATCAAGGGAATTAAAATTGCAAGTTTTAGCCCCCTTTGAAGGGGAAGTGTAGGAAAAGAAAACTCAGCCTATAAAAAAGAATTCCTTCAAATCACAACTTGATCTCTACTACTTATTGTATATTTATATATATCCAACTGATTAACAAAAACAAAAACAAAAAATAATTTATGAAGAAGTCAACTATCTTGATTCTTGGAGCCTAAGGCTAATAAAATAAACAGCTGGAACAGGGAGACTTAGACTATAAATGCATTTTTTGGATCATCAGACAAGCTCCACAATTAGTCCTTGTTTCTTTTATCCATTATCTATACATGGCTCCAAATGATAGGAGAAAACAGAAAACTTCATCGAAAGAAGAGTCTGCTTATGTGGAACCATGGCGAAATCTTCCTGAAAAGCTACTCAATTTTCTCAAAAAGCAACCAATGCATTCACCTCTAGCAAAATCCATAGGTTCTGCTGGTGTTTCTAAATCATGGAGATTTGCATCCAAGAAATGTGATTCCATCGCACAATCACCGTGGCTTGAGGTCTCAAATGAACCTCAATACTATTGCAAAACTCAGCAGCATTCCTTCAGCCTCTCATTTGAAGAAGCCGGTTGCTATTGGTGGCATGGTAGAAGAAGGCCGCGTTATGATCCTTGGAAGCATTTTCATTACTTCTCACCTTGGTTGAATGGAGAAAATATACCTATTGATTGCTGTTTTCTGAATACTTCCAAAGGCTATGCTCATTGGGCTACTTCCTCATCCAATGCTAGAAAATCATTTATGTTTCCCTTTCTAAATTCTCATCCTTACTACTCTCCATTTGTTGGTAGTGGATATTGTTGCTTTCCACCATTTGTGGTTTTTCAGTTAGGAAAAAACCAAAAATGGATGCAACAAGAAAGCAGTCAAAATGGCCTAATTGATCCAAATGATCCTAAGGGGCAACTGATACAATTCAGTAATGCCATTATCTTTGAAGGGAAGTTTTATGCACTAAGTTTGCAGGGGACTCTGGCAGTAATAGAAGAAAGTGGTGAATCTCAGTTTCAACTTACGCGACTAAGTAGTAAACGAGCCATTCCTTCGAGCTACTCAAAGCATTTCAAAGAGTGCTTTCTTGAGTCTAATGGGGAAATCTTGCTCATTTTCCTAATTTCAGAAAGATCAAACAAGATGGTGGACAAAGTGGAAGTGTTTAAGCTGCAGATTGAAGATTTATCATGGTTAAAATTGGACAACCTCGGAGATAGAACGCTATTTGCGGGGATTAATTGCTCCGCGTCAGTGCCTGCAAGTCAAGTTGGCTGCAGAAACAACTCTGTCTATTTTACGCATCACGGAATTGATGGTTGGAGACAGTATGATATGAGAAGTGGTTGCATTTTGCCCTGTTATGATAATGCTGGTTCTGAGATAAATATTCCAGTGTGGGAGTATCCAGAAACTAAAGAATTGTTACGTCGACGTCGACGTAGACGATATTGAAATTACATATGTTTCGGATCCAGTATCTCGTCTATGTTTTTATATTATTCAGACATGTTGGTGGCTTTGTGATTGTGTGAAATAAAAGTGGACAACATGTCTGACTTGTTAAATTGATGGCTGTTGTTTTGAGAAGCTTTACCTATTTTGAATAGAAACTGTAATTCCCACTAATCTTGGAATCTGTTGCCGAGACAAAAGAAAATTTTCTTGATTTATACGCAATTTTCAGAAAGTAATCTTGCAGACGTACTGGTCATCCTAAAATCTTTATAGTTGTTTTAATATTTCCTTTTTAAGATGATATTTTGGGAGTGAAGAATTGTTATTGGTTATGCATTGACTTGCTGATATTCTTGAACTGATTAGTTGGAGTAATTAGCTGTGTTGGTTCTAGTTGAGATCTGGTCTTGTATTTATTAAATTACTTCATTACCAGGAAACTTGTGTCCCAAGAAGTTAACTATTTTGGATGCCAAGGCAAGAAGTCGCTGAACCATATTCACAAGCAAAATATAGTGAAAATTTCAAAACGGCAGGTCGCTGGTACAATAGGCGACTTACTGTTAAATAGTTCCAGAGGTATTTTTGTAATATCGTTTCTCTTAACTGACCCTAAAACCCCCCAAAACGAAAACCCTGCCATTTCAGCTGTCATTCTCTATGTTTTGAATCGTCAATCATACTTACCTAGACGTGGTCAATGGGCGATCAAGAAGGTCCATGGCCTAGGTTGGTGACTTTCATTGCATTTTGAAAGAGCGCCCGCCTAAGATCGGCCCAAATGGCCGAGCTTACGTCATAATTTGTGGCAGTGGGGCCAAAAAAGAAAATCGTCCATCCAAATAAATAAAATTTGAAATTATATTTCTTCTTTCAGAACATTAAAGATTTATATGACAGATCAAAGTTTTGCATTACAGTTTGTCTTTTTCTCTAAAGGTAGAAAAGCAGAAGCACCTTAGAACTCATTCTCCCTTTAACATCAACTCTCTTTAATTACTGATGTGAAAGAAATCAATTTTACTTCTTTTTTTTTTTTTAATTTATAGGAGGTAATAGGGAGATTATTTTTGTGGGGCCAGAATTGGCTGCTATAACAGATGAACTGTAAAACATGGAAATGCCGGCTTTCAACAGAAAGAATGAAAAGTTAGAAACATAAAGAAGGTCGTCTTATTTTTTATAAAATAGTATATCTTTCTTTTTCCGTCATTGTCTACCATCATCAAAAAGAAGTTATTTTGGTGTCTTGCTTGTGGCTTTATGTCTTTCTGACAAGAACAAAGAGGCAATGGACGGCTTTAAATGGCAGCCCGATATACTAAGTTCTGTTATTGTTATTGTATTAAAACAGAAAATAGAAAACTGTTAGAAGAAATTGAAAAGCTGTAAACGATAAGAAATATTTCGAGTCCACAATTTCTTTGTGCGTCCTTAAGGAATTTTAACCCCCTCACAAGTTGCCAAGGTAATAGATTAAATCCTCCCAGGATGAAACGGAATAAACCTTCCTGCAACAGTGGCAATACAAAATGCAGGATACCAACAAACTCAAGGAACGGAGCAAAATCACACTTACGAATTTGAGAGAGAAACTGCGAAGTAGAATGCAGGATTTTCAGAAGGAAGTTCTGTATTTTCGAGTGAGTGAAAAGGAAGCCATGCCTCGGAATTTATAGGCAATTATCGGAAGAGGTGTGATGTCTGTTCAGGAAGAGGTGTCTGTCCAGAAGGGAAAAGCAGTGTTCAGCATTTTGGATATTCCAGTTAATTCCGTTAATGAACTGACTGGCACTTAATTAATTAATTAAATAAATTTTGTCAAATAATTAATCTTATCGATCATTTGACAAATCCAAATCCGAATTCCAATCCAAATCCGAAGCCGAAGCCGAGCCGAGCGACGACGCGAGGCTTCATTCTCTTCAACTCCTTTTAAGAGCTCTAAGAAGTGATTCTATATTTATACACAGAAGTGTAGTTGTCCCTCACTAATGTGGTACAAAGTTCATTTGTCATAAAGACAAAGCTCACTTGATTCAAATTTTTCATTTCCCTCCATTTTATTTCCCACCATTTCCTAATTCACACTTTTAGTCTTTAAGGCCCAATGGCTTAAAGTCCAACAATCCTCCACATGAATGGGGAATGGTTGTAACAAGAATGAACATAGATGAAAGCTGTGTGATTTGCAAGTAAGGATTAATTGCATCTGGATAAGTAGGTTTCCCTTTGAACTTTCTGTAGTGAGCATATGTCAATCGGTAGATTTGATATTTTTGAACCGTCGAACTTTAATGTATACCTAGACAACCATATGTCACACAACCAACCCTTAACCGTCTTTTGTTCTCATTGTTGTGTTTGTTTCAGCCATGAACACCGTCTGGTTTCATAAGTGCGTAAAGAATTGGCCTTACAAAATTCTCATTGAAGCGGCTTCCACTTCACACTTACATAGGTGATTCCTAAATGTGTAATCCTTTAGATTGACACTATTTGATAAATACCACATCAAACTTAGGTAATCATTAAAGAATGTGTAAATTTCTATCCTTGTTACTGAACATTGTCTTCATCACGAGAAGGGACCAAAGATTTTACTTTGACAATGTTGAACCGGTCAATCACAACTTTGTTTGAGCTCCTTGAACCTAGATCTCGGAATATCCAAAATTCTAGGTAGAGTTACCGCCATGATGACTTGTCCTCGGCCATAGTCCCATTCCCTTAGATGATTTCTCAACTCCCTCTCTAGTTA
>ML431241.1:107027-119757 GCA_005239525.1 Nicotiana knightiana
TTCTTTGACAATGTTGAACCGGTCAATCATAACTTTGTTTGAGCTCCTTGAACCTAGATCTCGGAATATCCAAAATTCTAGGTAGAGTTACCGCCATGATGACTTGTCCTCGGCCATAGTCCCAATCCCGTAGATGATTTCTCAACCCCCTCTCTAGTTAGGCCTTTTGTAAGAGGATCCGTCACATTATCCTTTGATCTTACATAATCAATAGTGATAAATTCACTAGAAAATAGTTGTCTAACGGTTTTATGTCTTCGTCGTATATGACGAGACTTTCCGTTATACATAACGCTCCCTGCCCTTCCTATTGCAGCCTCACTATCGCAATGTATGCATATAGGAGCCAAAGGTTTTGGCCAGAATGGAATGTCTTCTAAGAAGTTTCGAAGCCATTCAGCTTCTTCACCGGCCTTATCCAAAGCTATAAACTCTGATTCCATTGTAGAGCGAGCGATGCACGTCTGCTTGGAAGACTTCCAAGATACTGCTCCACTGCCAACAGTAAAGACATATCCACTTGTGGACTTTGTTTCTGTTGAGCCGGTTATCCAATTTGCATCNTTGTAATGTATGCATATAGGAGCCAAAGGTTTTGTCCAGAACAGAATGTCTTCTAAGAAAGTTCGAAGCCATTCAGCTTCTTCGTCGTCCTTATCCAAAGCTATAAACTCTGATTCCATTGTAGAGCGAGCGATGCACGTCTGTTTGGAAGACTTCCAAGATACTGCTCCACTGCCAACAGTAAAAACATATCCACTTGTTGACTTTTTTTCTGTTGAGCCGGTTATCCAATTTGCATCACTATATCCTTCGATAACCGCGTGATATTTATTGTAGTGCAAAGCGTAATCTTGGGTATATTCCAAATATCTCAGAACTCGTTTCATTGCCACCCAGTGATGTTTGTTGGGATTATTTGTGAATCGACTAAGTTTACTTATTGCACAAGCTATATCAGGACGTGTACAATTCATGATATACATTAAGCTTCCCAGTACACGAGCATAATCCAATTGAGACGTACTTTTACTTTTATTCTTTACAAGATAATGGTTTAAGTCAATTGGAGTTTTTGCACTTCTAAATTCCAAGTATTTGAATTTTTCAAGTACCATTTTCACGTAATGTGATTGGGACAAAGCCAGACCCTGAGGAGTCCTCTGGATTTTAATTCCTAGAATTACATCGGCCACTCCTAAGTCTTTCATATCAAACTTACTAGCAAGCATTTGCTTAGTAGCTTGAATGTCGGCAATGTCTTTGCTCATTATTAGCATATCATCAACATATAAGCAAACAATGACTATATGATTTGGAACGTTCTTAATGTAAACACATTTATCACATTCATTAATCTTAAATCCATTTGACAACATTGTTTGGTCAAATTTCGCATGTCATTGCTTGGGTGCTTATTTTAGTCCATAAAGGGACTTAACAAGTCGTCACACCTTCTTTTCTTTTCTCGGAACCACAAACCCTTCAGGTTGGTTCATGTAAATTTATTCCTCCAGATCACCATTTAAGAAGGTTGTTTTTACATCCATTTGATGGCTTTGAAGACTATACAAGGCGGCTAACGCTATTAGCATCCGAATGGATGTAATTCTTGTTATCGGTGAGTATGTGTCAAAATAGTCAAGACCTTCTCGATGTCTAAATCATTTTATAACAAGTCTTGACTTGTATTTGTCAATAGTACCATCGTTTTTCATTTTCTTCTTGAAAATCCATTTAGAACCCAAAGTTTTGTTACCTGGAGGAAGATCAACCAACTCCCAAGTGTGGTTGCTCAATATNATGATTCTATTACCGTATTAACGTGGATCTTAGGATTTTCTGATTTATGAACCAGAAAACTATGCCTTGCTATTGGTTACATATCCAATAAATACACAATCAACCGTTTTTGATCCTATCTTCACCCTTTTAGGCTTAGTAACCTGTACTTTAGCTAAACACCCTCACACTTTGAAGTATTTTCAAGTTGGGTTTCCTTCCTTTCCACTTTTCGCACGGGGTGGACTGTGTTTTACTGTGGGGTACACAGTTGATTATTCGGTTTGCTGTAAGTATAGCTTCCCCCCACAAGTTCTGTGGTAAACCAGAACTTATTAACAAGGCATTCATCATCTCCTTTAATGTTCGATTCTTTCTTTCCGCAATTCCGTTAGATTGAGGAGAGTACGGGGCAGTTGTTTGGTGAATAATGCCATTTTCCAAACATATTTGTTCAAAAGGAGATTCATATTCTCCACCCCTANTTTGAATGCAACAATTGCTTCATCTTTACTACTAAGTAGGTAAACATAACAATATCTCGTACTATCGTCAATAAAAGTGATGAAGTACTTTTTCCCATTGCGAGATGGTGTTGACTTTATGTCACAAATATCTGTGTGAGTTAAATCTAAAGGACTTGAATTCCTTTCAACAGACTTATACGGATGCTTAGAATACTTTGATTCCACTTGAATTCCCATGAAAAGAGTTTGGTCGGGTCATGCGGGAGCATAAGAAGAAAATAATTCCTTGTTTGCACAAATATGGCGGGTGGCTCCAGAATCAATCCACCACTCTCTCGGATTTCCTACTAAGTTGCATTCAGACAACATGGCACACAAGTCCTCCACTTCTACCACATTTGCTTGATTCTTCTTCTTTTGTAACTCTTTCTTTGGAGCACGGCAATCTATGGCCTTATGCTCGGTCTTTCCACAGTATTGAAAACTACCTTTGAACTTCTTCTTGTTCGGGTAATTCTTTGGTCCAGATGCCTTCTTTATTTTTTTTTTATTTCCCGGTGCTTCCTCAACAATGTTAGCTCCCATTATTGCCGAGTTGCCACATGACTTCTTTTCAGCATTTTTGTTGTCTTCTTCTATCCTTAGACGAACAATTAGATCCTCAAGTGCCATCTCTTTGCGCTTGTGCTTCAAGTAGTTCTTAAAGTCCTTCCATAAAGGAGGTAACTTTTCAATGAAGGCAGCAACTTGAAACGCCTCATTTATGACCATACCTTCAGCAACAAATTTATAATTAATAACACTATTAATATTATTAATAAAATTATTGACTCGGGTCATACCTTCAGCAAGGAGGTCATGCACGATGACTTGTAATTCTTGGACTTGAGTGATGACCGACCTAGTGTCAATCATTTTAAACTCCAAAAATTTTGCAGCAACGAACTTCTTAAGTCCAGCATCCTCGGTCTTGTACTTTTTCTCAAGAGCGTTCCATAACTCTTTTGAAGTTTCCATGACACTATAAACATTATACAAGCCATCCTCCAAACAACTTAAAATGTAGTTTCTGCATAGGAAATCAGAGTGCTTCCATGCTTCAATTACCACAAATCGTTCAGCCTCAGGAGTATCTTCTCCCACGACTGGAACATCCTCCTTGATGTATCGTGGCAGGCTTAGTGTAGTTAGATATAATAGCATCTTCATCTGCCATCGTTTGAAGTCTGTACCGGAAAATTTCCCGAGTTTTTCTGCCAGTGCCATTGTATGTGCTGGTCTTGACGAAGCAGCAGCACTCGATGAAGCACCCGTTCTAGCAGCATTTCCATTAGTTTGGTTTTTATTCGTCATGTTTCTGTAGAGTTGGAAGCAAACAGAACTTTGTTAAATCAGTGAAGTTTTGATATATTCAAACTGAATACCAAACCAAACATACAACACGTAACAATGGTGAAGTTTTTATATACTTCAAACCCGTACGTTTATTAGTCCGGTAAAGTTTNTAAACCAGTATACAAAATATAGATAACAGTTCAATAGAAATTTCAACACAGAAACGTTAAATTAAAATTCCTTAAGCTCGTTATCGCTACTGTGTTAAAACAGAAAATAGAAAACTGTTAGAAGAAATTGAAAAGCTGTAAACGATAAGAAATATTCTGAGCCCACAATTTCCTTGTGCGTCCTTAAGGAAGTTTAACCCTTCACAAGTTGCCAAGGTAATGGATTAAATCCTCCCAGGATGAAACAGAATAAACCTTCCTGCAATAGTGGCAATACAAACTGCAGGATACCAACGAATCAAAGAACAGAGCAAAATCGAACTTACGAATTTGAGAGAGAAACAGTGAAGTAGAATGCAGGATTTTCAGAAGGAAGTTCTGTATTTTCGAGTGAGTGAAAAGGAAGACATGCCTCGAAATTTATAGGCAATTATCGGAAGAGGTGTGATGTTTGTTCAAGAAGAGGTGTCTGTCCAGAAGGGAAAAGCAGCGTTCAGCGTTTTGTCAAAAAATTAATCTTATCGATCTTTTGACAAATTAATCTTATCGATCTTTTGTCCAGAAGGGAAAAGCAGCGTTCAGCGTTTTGAAGTGATTCTATATTTGTACACAGAAGTATAGTTGTTCCTCACCAATGTGGTACAAAGTTCATTTGTTATAAAAACAAAGCTCACTTGATTCAAAATTTTCATTTCCCTCCATTTTATTTCGCACCATTTCCCAATTCACACTTCTAGTCTTTAAGGCCCAATGTCTTAAAGTCCAATAAGTTCTCGCTATGCGCGAACAATAACTTTATTAGTTACGTCAAGGTTCCCTAAACAATAGATGGCTTTGTTTTCTGCAAAATATCTAGCTTTCTAGTGCGATATATGTATATAAAAACATAGTATCAAAAAGCTGATATGAAAATGTCAAACTCGGTTTTATAGTTTAAGAAAGCTCCTCATGATACTTAAGATACTACTCAGTTAAATGAAGTGTCTTCGTCTGTTTATTTTCAGATTCTCAAAATATGTTATATGCCTATAAACATTTCTATCAAGAACTTACTTAGCAAAAGCTCAACTAACAACCTACAATAACTACAAGCTTTCAAAAGATGAAAGAGTCAAAATCATAAAAGAAAGTTGAATTTACTTTGTTTTTGCTGTCAAATGGAAATTGAATTCTCAACTTCTAACAAAATTTAAAACTTAAGCAATCCATGAGAGGCATTCAACTCCGTTAGTCGTCAAAATCCTTGCAAAAGAGGGAAGTTACATAAAATTCATCTAAGTTACAGATATATATGGGAACTCCTAAATGAATTCCATGTGCACAAAAAGATAGTCGTGGTTACAAAAGTGATTTTGTTGACGAAGCAGCTGAAGATGTATAAACGCTTGAGGACTTAGTGTTATAAGTGTACGTCAAAGTCTGCTCTTGCTCACTCCCTACTGTTCTGTTAACTTCATAGGTACGTGAAAATGGAGGTGACAACATATTCAATGGAGGGGGAGAATACGTCGCAACAGGCATTCTTGAGGGAAGAATAGGTAACTGATGAACTTCAGAATTAAGAACATGAATTGCTTGCCTTATTGATGGCCTGAGTTTGTTATCTGGATGAGCGCACCAGAGACCGACAACCATTAAACGTTCCATTTGTTGCTCATTAAATATCTTATTCAATCTTGGATCAGTTGCTTCAACTAGCTTTCCAATTCCATAGAGGTTCCAAACCCATTCCACCAATCTCACTTGATCTTCTGCTGCTTTAATATCTATTGATCTTCTTCCACTTGCTATTTCCAATGCTACTATTCCAAAACTATACACATCTGATTCCTTACTAGCTTTTCCATTCATAACACATTCAGGTGCCATATACCCTACAGTCCCCGCCAGCATTGTTGTTTGAGATCCTTTTTCATGATCCACAAGTCTAGCCAAACCAAAATCGCCTAATTTAGCATTGAAGTTTGAATCTAACATGACGTTACTCACTTTTATGTCCCTATGGACTACACATTGTTCCCACTCTTCGTGTAAATAGAGCAAAGCCGAGGCTAATCCTTGAACAATTTTCCACCTGATTTCCCATACCAACAATGACTTTTCTTTGAAAAGATGCTTATCTAAGCTTCCATTAGGCATCAATTCATAAACAAGATGCAGCTGCCCTTTCTCGTGACACCAACCAATAAGTTGAACCAAATTTCTGTGTCTTAATCGGCTGATGATCTTCACTTCTGATGCATACTCCTTTATCCCTTGTTTAGAACCGCTTGATACTCTCTTAACAGCAACATATGATTTACATTCCTTCAATAAACCTTCATAAACTTCGCCAAATCCACCTTCTCCAAGCTTCTGTCCCTCAGCAAAGTTGTTCGTTGCACGAGCTAATTCACCATATGAGAACTTCTTAGGGCCAGTACCCTTTTGAAATTCATTATCCATACTGAGATCAACAAAGACATGGTCTTTATCAGTCCTTTTCCTCTTTTTCTTCAATAAAAAGCAGCTGGCGGTAATCAATCCGAAAACCAGAATAGGTAAACCTATGCTTGATCCAACTACTAGTCCCTTGTTTCCTTTTTTCCTGGTGCTGACTTCTTGAGGAGGACTAACCTTTGGATCTTGAACTTGAGTAATAGGAGGATCATTTGGATTTACAACTTGAATAGGAGGATTTGCACTAGGCTGTTCAGAATGTTCAAAACTCAAATTTGAATTGAAATCCCAAGACTTGACATTGTTTTTCTGAAACAATTGTCCAGTTGATGCTGAGAAGCCAAAAGTAACATTCTCAGGCAAATAATTCCTCAGATCAATCAATAAACTAAGCTTGTCCTTGTTATATTTATTATTTGAAAATCCAGTGAAAACAACTTTAAGAGTATGTGAACTAGAATTATAACTAATCCAAGCATCATTTTTCCTCCCCAGTGTAATGTTATTCCTCCATACTTGAGTAACAGCAGATTCCATAGAATTTACATTGATACCAACATGTAAATAGGGTGGGTCCCAAGTATTGAGAAATGTATCGAACTCGATGGCAACAAATGGCTCAGGGGATGAGCTGCCTTCTAACTCGGCCTTGGCAAGACCAAGGCCGTTTCCAGCTGAACCAATTGGTATACTGGAACCAACAGGAGCTAGGAAAAATGCAAGTCCATCAGCAAAGCTATCGTTACCATTTGAATCAATAACAAAAGAGAAATGTGCAGTAAAATCTGCCAATTCTCTTGTAGCCTTTTTCCATAATTGCAGCGGCTCAATAAAATTAGCTCGACCAGTTTTTCCACCTAATGCCACGTTACGTTCATCAGGGGTGACTTGTATCCCCTGGTTCGATATATAGGCGTCTCCAGTGACATTGATAGAACGATTAGCATCAGAAGGATTGATGCTGGAGAGGTTAAAGTTCAACGAATAGAAGGAAGGGATAACAAAAAGTACTAAGAATAGCAAGATGTTCAAAATTTTGCTGAAAACCATGGCTTGGATTGTGCAAGATCTTTCAGACAGATAACTGTTTATGTATACATAATTTCAGGGGAATATGATTTTTTTTTTATTTCAAAAAAGAAACTTTTGACAAAGTCGTTTCATTTACACACTGTTTACACTCAATTAGGAAAAGTTTGTTTTATAAATTTGTTTTGTCTTTACCTTTTGTTTTTGCGACAATATCAAGGATAGGCTACGGACGGCTTTGTTTTGTCTAAACCAAGCCATTTGAAGACCAATTTCTTAAGAAAAATATTGGTCGGATAGCTCATTTGAGATTTCCAAACGCAATTTTATTGGGAAAAATTAGAAATAGCCTGATTTACAACTGCATATGAAAAATTAGTCATAATTTGAAAATTAATCGAAATTTAATTATTTTTTCATGTGAAAATAAAATCTGAACAAAAACACTTTTAAAAATCAAGAAAAATTCCAGCATAATATGGTGGAGCTTGAATTTTTTTACATATGAGATTCCAACATAATGTGCTGGAATCCATAATACTCTGGAGTTCCAACAAATATGTTAGAAGTTTATACATAGAAGTTTCATAATCCGGCATATTATGTTGGTATACTTTTATCCAGATTTTATATCCACATTAAATAGTGGCTACTTTATAATAACTTTGCAAACACTAGCCATTTTTAAATAATCACCCGTAAAAATGGCTATGTCATGCCATTTTGACAATTTTATTTGTTTGTTAGATCTTATGGTCTTATCTTAACTAGCCCAATAGGCTTACTACATGCCTAATATGAATACTCTTCTCTTTGTGAGTCCACTAAAACAATTGTCGGTAACGTTAGTTCCTAACCTCTTCAAATTTCAAACCCATATGATTTCATTTTGAGATTTTTTTATTCCTATACCACAATACAAACTTATTTTACCAAAGTTCTCTAAAGTTTGTTATTTACCTGCTATGACTGTATATTTTTACAATTCATATAAATTCCCTTAAAAGACTCCTAATTGTTGAACACTACTTTAATTACCACGCTTCTTACCAACCCCAAAACCAACATCGTTGTTGGAGCTACAATACCATACAAAAGTGTACAAGGTTGCGTTGATTCCTTCGAATTCACCCCCCCCCCCCAACTCTGAAGGACTTTATTTTCTTTTCTAGGTAAAAATCTTTCATCAATTATCATCCGCAAAATAGATTTTCACCCAAAAGAGATTATACGTACAACAACAACAGCAGCAACAACAACAACAACAACAACAACCTAGTAAAATTTCACCAGTGGGGGTATGGGGATGGTAGAGTGTACGCAGACCTTACCCCTACCCCAGAGGGGGTAGAGAGGTTGTTTCCGGGAGACCCTCAACTCAGATACAATAGATCTGTGACGACAAAACCCAAAAAATAATCAGCAGCGTGAGAGACAACAAATAAATGGAGAAACAGTAACACAAATGTTATGCAAAAGTGTGAAACACAACATAAATCGCTAGCAGTGCTAGAAAAACACTATCATACTCGTCGATATAAAGAGGGAAACCGGGACAAAGAGGAAAACCACTCTAATACCCTTTAATCTACAACCCTAATGCTCGACCTCCACACCTTCCTATCAAGAGTCATGTCCTCGGAAATCTGGAGATGCGCCATGTCCTGTCTGATCACCTCGCCCCAATACTTCATGGGCCGCCCTCTACCTCTTCTCGTACCTATCAAAGCAGACCGCTCACACCTTCTAACCGGGGCATCTAGGCTTCTCCTCTATACGTGTCCGAACCATCTAAGTCGTGCTTCCCGCATCTTGTCGTCCACCGGAGCAACGCCCACCCTCTCCCGAATATCTTCATTCTTAATCTTATCCAGCCTAGTGTGCCCACACATCCATCTCAACATCCTTATTTCTGCTACTTTCATCTTCTGGATATGTGAATTCTTGACTCGCCAACACTCAGCCCTATACAACATGGCCGGTCTAACCACTGCTCTATAGAACTTACCTTTGAGTTTCAGTGGCACATTCTTGTCACACAGGACTCCAGACGCTAACCTCCATTTCATCCACTCCACCCCAATACGGTGTGTAACATCCCCATCTATCTCCCCATCTCCATGGATAATTGACCCTAAGTACTTAAAACTTTCTCTCTTGAGGATGACCTGTGAGTCAAGCCTGACTTCCACATCCGCTTCCCTAGTCATGTTGCTGAACTTACATTCCACATATTCCGTCTTAGTCCTACTCAACTTGAAACCTTTGGACTCCAGGGCCTGCCTGCATACCTTCAGTCTCCCATTAATGCTGCCTCGCGTCTCATCAATCATAACTATATCATCAGCGGACAACATACACCATGTCACCTCTCCTTGGATATGGTGTGCCAGTGAGTCCAACGCTAGGGCAAATAAGAACGGGCTGAGCGCAGATCCTTGGTGTAACCCCATAACCACCGGAAAAGGCTCTGAGTCACCTCCCATATTCCTAACCCGAGTCATAGCTCCATCATACATATCCTTTATCACCCTAATGTAATCAACCGGCACACATTTCACCTCCAGACACCTCCAAAGGACGTTCCTGGGGACCTTGTCATACGCCTTCTCTAGATCAATAAACACCATATGAAAATCTCTCTTCCTGTCCCTGTATTGTTCCACCAACCTCCTGATAAAATTGATAGATTCCGTAGTAGAACGACCCGACATGAACCCAAACTAGTTTTCCGATACAGACACTGCCCTCCTTATCCTCCCTTCCACCACCCTCTCCCAAACTTTCATGGTATGACATAGTAACTTGATACCCTTATAGTTGTTACAATTCTGGATATCACATTTGTTCTTGTACACCGGAACCATTGTACTCCACCGCCACTCATTAGGCATCTTCTTCGTTCTGAAGATAACATTAAACAACCCAGTTAGCCACTCCAAGCCTGCTCTACCTGCATATCTCCAAAACTCTACTGGAATCTAGTCTAGTCTAGTTGCTTTGCCCCGACTCATCTTACCCATCGCACGCACGACCTCCTCAACCTTAATACGCCTACAATACCTAAAGTCGCGGTGGCTCTCGAAGTGCCCCAATTTCCTTAACACGATGTGTCCATCCCCATCTTCATTCAGAAGTTTATAAAAGTACGACTACCATCTTTGCCTAATCTGGGCATCTTCCATCAATACTCGACCGTCCTCACCTTTGATGCACCTCAATTGATCCAGGTCGCGAGCCTTCTTCTCTTTCGCTTTGGCCAACCGAAATAATTTCTTGTATCCACCTTTGCCCCCAAGCTCCTCATACAGCTGACCAAATGCAGCAGTCATAGCCTCTGTGACCGCTAATTTCGCCTCCTTCCTAGCCTCCTTATATCTTTCTCTGTTTGCTCTCCTCTAATCCACGTCAGTGCTCTACTAACTTAATGTAATCCGCTTTCTTGGCTTTCACTTTACCTTGGACCACGTCATTCTACCACCAGTCGCCTCGGTACCCGCCAGAGTAACCTTTCGAAACTCCCAACACCTCTCTAAATGCCTCCCTTATACAGTCCGCCGTCACCGCACTTATACAAAAGAGATTATACATAGAAAAAAAAAAATTCCCCGATGCACCTTCACCGCACTTGGTGATAATCTATTCAACTCACCAGTTCAATTCCTCCAAATTCACCTAAAATTTGTACTCAACTTTCTCTGGTAGCTAATTCTCATTTCCTTAACCTCCATTTACTATTATGATGAGCTCGTCATCAATGGCCGCCTCCACCATGCCAAAACTTCTCTTCGATTGCCTCAACCTGCTCACACATGCCTCTATCCAAACTAAAACTAACTTCTCTTCAATTTCAATCGGTTTGGTCTGGGAGTCAACCGTGATAGTCAAACTTGTTTATAACTTCCATACCGTATTCATACAAATATAATATAACTATAATAATATACAACTTAAATACAATTTTATAAAACTTAAATATAATTTTTATACAACTTATCTACAACTTTCATACATTATTTCTACACAGTTAAACACAACTATAATATCATACAACTTAAATATAATTTTGATGCAATATGTCTTTTGTATATTTTGTATCTGATTTATACATAGTAAAAATAAATTTCATATAACTAGTTATATATTATACAACTTTTATACATTCTTTATACCTAGTTATATATAACTACAATATCATACAACTTAAATATAATTTTTATACAAATTTGTTCAACTTTCATAATATATATATATATATATATATATATATATATATATACACTACAACCTAATACAATTTATCTACAATTTTGCTACAATTTCGTAAGTATAATGTATGTCATGTCTTCTTCTCTTCGACTTTCAATTTGAAATTCAGCAAAAATCAATTCTATTCATCACCAAAACACCCTCAAAATTGAGATATAAATTCCAAATAATACTTCCAATTATTTTCAACAACACCCAATCCAAATAAATAATGATTTTTGAAAATCCGAATTCGAATTCAAAGCTTCAAAGCTTTTTAATGGTTGTCTATGGTATAAAGTCAAACACCTTCAAAATTTATTGATTGACAATTTCAATTTGAACACCAATTGTGCAACATTACTACAATTAGAGAAAAGAGAAGAAAATAAGAGATAAAAACGAAATAGAATTTGTGGCCGAAGAATCTGAACATAGGACCTCAACACCAATTTTTGACCATGGGTTCACATTGCACTGCAGTACATCGAAATCTTTACAAAATTATATAGAAATACTAGCTTATGGCTCCAAACAGGATGGGTGCAAGTGCACCATCATTTGTAGTGTGGATCAGCCACTGGACGTAGAGAGAGAGAGCACAGGAGAGAGAGAGAGTGCAGGAGGGAAGAGAGAATAAGGATGAGAAAAAATTTATTCCTAATATAAAGAGATACTCGTTTAATTCCTAAAGTATATATAATTGGTAAATTTGTATATAAGATGTAATTAAATTGAAACTTGAGTAGAGATGATAATAAAGTCTCAAATATTGTATAGGAATGTAAAAATTCCTTTCATATTTGCAGTAAAACACCCACACAAAACCACGAAATCCCACTAGAAAGACTTGACTTTTAATTAGATTTGATCCAATTTGGTGTCCTAATTTTATTATATTAAAAGTACGAAGTCTCTTAGTGAAATATTGTTCGTTCTTTTACCCGTTAAAAATAAATTTTATATTGGACAAAATATTTATTTAATTATTTTTCTAATATTTAAGACTTCAAAATTAATTAAATTTTATGTATTAAAATTTTCCATTTTTGAATTGTAATATACCATATTTGTAAAAGAAACATCAGTGTTTAGGTTTATAAGCATGTCCATATTAAGACTTCCAAGACAAAAATGTTCCTTGAAAATCAGCTTTTAGGATATGAATATTTTTTTAGGTTTAGTCAACATTTATGTTTTTAGGTTTAGTCTATATATATATATATATATATATATATATATATATATATATATATATAT
>ML431245.1:0-45230 GCA_005239525.1 Nicotiana knightiana
TTAAGAAAATTTAGAAAAATGTGCTTACTTATGAATAAGGTAAAGTAAATATTTTTCTTGAGAGTGTACGCAAAAATATTAAAAACACACACAAGTAGTGTAGTTGGTATATACTACAAAAAAATTGCTAAATTGTGGCGATTAATTTATGGGAGTTATAAGAAACTCTCACTATACGTTTTTCTTGTGGAGTTTGCGTCAACCCCAACAAAATAATTCTTTTTGTAATGGTTTATTTGTGGGGGTTGTAAAAGACCTCCATTATATTTTCAATTTATGGCGTTTGTTTTAACTTTTACAAAATTATTCGTATTGTGACAGCTTTATTATGGAAGTTTCTGATACCTCCAGAAATACAAAGTTAATTGTCTGCAAAATCTTTGACATTCGATACAAATTGGAGGTCACTAACTCATGCAATATTTAGTCATTTTTTTCTACCATCTTTTGAAAATCTAAATTGCACATTTTAGTTAAATTTCTACAAATTGATGTAATTTATCCCAATTTTTAACCCTTGTCATTTTTTGTCTTTTCCCCAACATTCTATCCCTACAAAAAGTACACACAAAAACAGAGGTTTTCTATTATCTCCATATATTAGTTATTAGTTTTTCTTTTATTGTCTTCAGACATGTTAATTATTTTGTATATTCATCTTTAGTTAATGAAGGATTGAAATACCCCGACAAATAATTTAGCCACAAGTAAAAAGTTCATTAAAGGCTATATAATTTTTTTTTATCAAACTAGATAAAGAACGAGGATTTTTTCTTCACTTATAAATTCTTGAATATCTTTACATCGAAACTACCTCTCCACCTTAGAAATTATGTAGCTACACCCCTTTTTACACAAGTAGTCGTTCATATTCTTTTTTCTTGCCATATACATAGATTATACATATATAATACACAAATTATGCATATATTATATCTCCACCGGTATTTTTAGTTTATATAATTGGTGAACGACTATTTGGGTTAATTCTTCATTCATAATACTACAAATGAAACTTGAATAGAATTTAAAAAATCTATCCCTACATGATTTTGACTGTGAATCCTTATTAGATATAATTAAATAGAGTAACAAATACCAAATCTCAGACAGTTTAGGAATACTAATTAAACTCGGTTTAGTTTCCAACAGTCTTCCTTAAACCACGATCTTCAAATTTGAGCATACCATGAGTAAAATCAAACCTTGTAAAAGTCAAATACTTTAGGTTCTCGTCAATTTTCTAAAATATGTTCCATCAAAAAAATCAGAAGCGCAATCCTTAGTCAATTTCATCTTCTCTTCAAAACTGTTCATAGTTGATTTGGCTTTACCCATGATACATCTCTTCAAAATATCAATAACATATTTTTCTTTTACTACGAAATCATCTATGTAACGACTTGACCGGTCGTTTTGGGATCTAGTGCGTCATTCAGCAGTTGAGGTCATGAGTAGCTTCACTTCAGGTATTATGACTTATGTGCATGGTCGGAATTGAATTCCGGAAGTTTTGGAGTTGAATTGTAAAGAGAATTCTCATTTCGGAAGCTTTAAGTTGGAACAATCGACTAAGGTTGGATCTTTGAGTAAATGACCTCGGAATCAGGATTTGAAAGTTCCAGCAGGTTCGTATGATAATTTCAGACTGAGCCGTATGTTCGAATCGGATTTTGGAGGACCCGAGTGTGTTTCGGCGTCTATTGTGGAGGTTAGTATTTCAGAAGAAAATTCATAAATTTGGGTTAAAGTGCATTTCAGTGTTATCGATGTCCGTTTGAAATTTCAAATATGGGGATAGCTCCGTATGGTGATTCTAGTATTGGGAGCGTGATTGGAAGTAAATTTGGAGGTCTGTAGGTCATTTGGGAGTCATTTGGCTAAAAACTAGAAATTCGAAGGTTTTCGAGGAGTTGGACCGGAAGTGGACTTTTGATATCGGGGTCGGATTCTGATTCTGGAAGTTGGAGTAAGTCCATAATATCAAATGTGGCTTGTGTGCAAAATTTGAGGTCAATCAGACGTGGTTTGCTGGGTTTCGGCATCGAAAGTAGAAATTGAAGTTTCAAGTTCATTAAGTTTGATTTGGAGTGTGATTCTTGATTTTATTGTTGTTTGATGTGATTTCAAGGCACGGCTAAGTTCGTAGTGTGTTTTGGGACTGGTTGGTGTGATTGGACAGGGTCCCGGGTGGATTCCGGGTGGTTAACGGATCGAATTCGGAGTTTTGAAGAAGAAATGGAGTAGTTGGTATCTGGTGTAATTGCACCTGCGAGCTTTTGGCCGCAGGTGCGAGCAACATAAGCGACCTATAAGTTGCAGAAGTGGAGCAGAGCTGCTCATTGAAGGGTCGCAGTGCGGAGCCTCGACCGCATCTCCGCAAGCGTGGAAGTGAAGAATTCGATCACAGAAGCAGGGGAGAATCGCAGAAGCGAAGGGAGCCTTGCACCTGCAAAGCCGCAAGTGCGATTGCTGGACCGTAGGTGCGAGAAGCGGGCCGGGCAGTGTGTTATTTTAAAAGCGAGGGTTGGCTCATTTTTCATCCATGGGAGACGATTTGGAGAAACTTGGGAGTGCCATTCTCACCACCAAGCTTGAGGTAAGTGTTTATGCTAGTATTAATTAAATACATGATTTCATATGGATTTGAACATGTAAATTAGTATAAATTGTGGGGTTTTAGTAGAAGACCTAGAATTTGGTATTATGAATTTTGACCACGAGTTTGGACATGGAATTGAGAATAAAAATATATATTTGAGTTCGCAATGTTATGGGTAAATTTTATCTTCGAAAACTTTTGGAATCGAGCACGTGGGCCCGAGGGTGATTTTATCGACTTTGCGATTGGGGTTAAAAATTATTATTAATTGAATTGTTATGAGTACTTGAGCATACATTTATGGGTTTGCATGATTTTTGACTAGTTTGGGAGCGTTGTGCATTGATTTGAGTTGTCGGAAGGGCTTGAGAGCCGGTTATGGAACTTCGGAGTGAGGAGTCGGGCCTAAATAAGTCTCCTTTCTAACCTTGTAAGAGGGAATTGTCCCCATAGGTGAAATAATTGATTATGTGCTACTATATTTGGGGCTACGTACGCACGAGGTGACGAGAGCCCGTGCATAGCTACTATTGTACTAAAGTCTGGGTAGTCTAGGACCCGAAAGCATGCTATAATTGAATTATCTGTAATCTCACTGTCAATTTAAATTGCTTAAGTCACATCAAATTAGTAAATGAATTTTCTAGATAAGTTAAACTTTATTTTTCTGAATCGTGAAAAGAGAATTGACTTTCCCTTGGATAAGTGTTTCCTGATAAAGCATTAATTGACTGTTTGAATGTGTGTATATATGAGTACCTGCGTTACATGTATGATTCGCGAGCGGGGTAACTCTATTATTTATATTTGACCGTATCGCACGTATGATTCGCGAGCGCGATAATAGATGCATCCATGGTTCGCGCAGTTCGACCCTCCGGCAGTGCACAATTTACATTTATGTTGGACCGGGTCATTTGGCCTCGGCATTTCTTACGCATGATATTTGTTGGGTACTTTCTGAAATTAGCTCCGCTTGATGGCCTGGTAATATAAGTTGTCGACTGAAACGACAGGGATTTAAATTTGTTTATATGAAGTAAGTTGTTCCTTCCTGTCGTAAATTGTTAATTAATCATGACATCCATGTTTAACATCTCACTTGATTATGTTAATTTGACCTCTAAAAAGTGCCAAAGTCGACCTCTCGTCACTACCTCTTCGAGGTTAGGTGGGATACTTACTGAGTACACGTTATTTTTGTACTCATACTACATTTGCTGTGCATTTTTGTTGCACAGTTACATATATGTCTAGTGGCCTAGTTTGGCATGGCGGCATGATTGATACGGAGACATAGGTGAGTTGCACCTGTCGAGAAGACTCGCAACCAGCAGAGTCTCCTTCAGAGTATTGTATTGTATTCTTCCTACTGTCCAATTGTATTCCGGACAGTTATTGTATTATTTTTTTACTTCCTAAAAATTGCTCATGCACTTGTGACATCGGGTTATGGGATGTACATGGGATTTGTTAGTATTGAAAATTTGTCAAAGACATTATTAATTACTCAATGAAGCTCATTATTAATTGCTAAACGCGAGGAAAAGAAATGATTTTAAAAATAATAAAAGGAGAATTTAATTAACTATTTAGTGTTGGCTTGCCTGATAGTGGTGTCCGGCGCCATCACGATCTTTAATGGATTTTGGGTCGTGATAACATGGTATCAGAGCACTAGGTTCCCTTAGGTCTCACGAGTCATGAGCGAGTCTAGTAGAGTCTTGCGGATCGGTACAGAGACGTCTGTATTTAACTTCGAGAGCCTACGGGGATGTTAGGAGTACTTCCCTTCTTGATTCCTCATCGTGCGGTTTGATTCCCTTGAGGCTTATGCCTTCATTTCATTTCCATTCAATCTTATGCGACGCGAAGCGCTGGTTATAAATCAAGAGGTGAGTAATTGTAATGGTATTACAGATGTGGTGCGGGATGTTTCTCCCTGCATGGTTGTTTGGCCTATTGTCTTCGCCTTCAGAAGGATATTCTGTCGTCTCAGCTCTGTAGCTATACTTCTGAGAGCTTTGAGGCTATGCACATGTTTCTATGATGCTTATGAACAGTTATCACGTAGTATTGATGTGATGGTAGAGTGTGTGCCTGTGTGTCGGGGTAGTGAATGACTTGAAGGGAGGTTTGCTCAGTGCACGATTCAGAGATTCGGTACTTTATTTCCGGTAGAGGAAAGGCAATCAGACTATGAATGTTCAGGTTTGGGTTGATAGGGTAATGAGACTTGGTGTTTTCAAGTGTGGTGGAATTTTCGTATATGATGAGGTATCGTCGTCCTTGATTGAATGTGTTAAGTTCACCAGGTGTTATGATCTTCTTCAATTCGCCTTTGAGGCAGGATGTTGTGGGATAGTATTGGGGAAGTGGCTGTCAGAGATCGTGATGTGCGGTGGTTCAGGAAGATGTCGGCATGTGATTTCCAAAGGTGCGTTATCTCCTGTGAGCAGGTCAGCGGTCGCGTGGTTGGCGAAGCTTATGCGAAGAATTCTACTGGCTATCTAGCAAGAGGTCGAATATGTTGATATTGATAGAGATGCAGAGTGTTCATAAAACGCTAACAGAAGGATTTCGAAGAATTTGGCGAATTGGTGGCGCAAGATCAGTTCATCAGCGAAGAAAGAATTTAGGTGGGTTCTCGAGTTGTGTTATAGTAGCTTCAAGCTAAGTGGGAGAGTCCCACCATCTACGGTTGGAGTGCATGGTCGTCTATTTAAGAAATTTCTAGTTATTAGCATATTGATGTGTTATTATAGCTAAGGAAAAAAAAAGAACATAAGTGGTAATTTGAGCAAGGGAAATGATAAAGGTGTGTTCCAGTTGACCTTCTTAGCCCATGTTCGGGCTTTGGGAAGATTCAGGATTTATGCTTCGTACAGGGGTGATTTACAAAGGAAGTGATTTCGTTCGGTGCTTTATCAAGGGGGTGTTCGTGTGCCAGCGGAGCCTGGGAGTTGATTATATTCGGGACCAAGCCAGAGTAGGTTACTCTCAATAACAGTCCTAGTGAATTCAAAGAACTGAATGGGTGACTGTAAGGTATGATTACCTGCCAAAATATTTTAAGGAATGTAAGTTACAAGGACATGACATGATGGAATGTTGGAGAATTCACCCAGAATTAATGGCTACAAAAAATGTGGAAAACTGTTACAAAAGGAGCAGTGGTAGAAGCTAATGGTGCAAAAGGTAATGAATCAGGTCCCTTGATGATTCTTTCGAGTGGCAAGGTGGTTGGCAATCTTAATCAACAATGGAAGGAAGTGAGGGATAACAGGAACAAAGGAAAGGATAAGGTGAATGAGACTTTTAAAAATACTGGGCAACAAATGGTAACAGTGGAGCAAACTGCCTTAATTTCTAAACAGGTACAAATTGCTAATAAGTTTGATATTTTAGAGGTTGAAAGCAGTGAAGCCAATGTGGATAATCAACTGGATTTGGTAAACACTACTAGACAAGGAGAAAGTTTCAATCCAAGAAGGAATAATGCACTAAACTCAACAACACCAGTCTTTATCCCAAAAAATCCTGGAATTGATAAAACAAAAAATGGCAACAGTGAAAAACATGTTATAGTGGGTCAGCGTTTGAATTCTGTAATTCCTATTGCCAGTCCAAACATTAGGATTGGTAATCAAGATAAAGCAAGAACCAGGGAAAGAAGTGGTGATAGACAGGGAAATAAGGAATCTACCTCACATTGGGTTCAAAGGGCTTTTAATGGAACAGTTGCAATTAATAATTCGTGTCAAGAAGTTCCAACACAAGATACAGTGGTTAAGGGACAACTGATCAAAAATGTAGGTCATGATCAAGTGGAGGATGGAGATTTTGTGAGTTTCAAAAGCAATGAGAAAGTCAGGTGGAAAGAAGGCAAATTGTTGGCAGATCAGACAGAAGAAGAAGCAGAAGAAGGAGAAATTCCTGAAGAGATGCAAAGTGAAGATGAAATGGGAGAGAGGTACATGAAGAGGAAGATCAGAGGTTAGATGAAATTATTAATGCAGTCCAATCCAAAGGGAACCAAAGCATAGTTCCTACAAAAATGATTAGTAACAAGGTAGATGGAATCAATGTAGAAGCTGAAAAATCAAATGCATTAGTGAATAAGGAGGTGGATAGCACTGCAGTGGATCCAGGAGGAACAGAACAGGGTGGAGTTGGTGGAAATGTTGCTAACAATCCAGAAGTAGTTAGTGCATCAAGGAAAAATAAACGATTGAATAACTTGAAAATTCAGGAAAAACCAAGTGAAACTGGTTTGAATACAGTTCAGAAGATTAGCAAGTTGGAAGAGGGAAATCAAAGTGAGAAAATAGACCGGATAAACAAAGAAGTGGTAGTTGCAGGAAGGATAAAAGAGTTGGAGGATATAGGTGATCATACGAANTAAACAAAGTAAGGATGTTCCTTCAGCTCCTACTGGAAGAGTTCAAACAAGGAGAACATTGTCTAAATCTCAGAATCAGTAATGGATGCAATCATATGGAATGTTAGGTCAGTCAAAACAATGCAAGCTTTTGAGAGACTCATCACAATGCACAAGCAACATCATTTTGATTTTATTGGTATTTTGGAACCTATGCAACAAGCTAGCAAGGTGGAAAAATATAGAAGGAGAATTGGACTTACTCAGGCAGTAGTGAATGTTTCAAATAAAATATGGGCTTTTATTGATGAAGTTTTTGAAGTGACAATTTTGTATAACATGACTCAACAGTTAACTATGAGATTATTTCACACAGAATCGCATGTAGAGTTGATACTCACATTGGTTTATGCTAAATGTGATGTTATTGAAAGGATAGAATTATGGGACTCTCTATATTTGATGTCTGTGGATATGACTGTTCCATGGCTCGTAGGTGGGGATTTTAATGTCATATGGGATGAAGAAGTGAAGTTTGGTGGACTGCTAGTGTCCATCAATGAAGTTGATGACTTTAGACACTGTATTAATACCTGTAATCTATCTGATTTAGGTTTCAAAGGGAGTATATTTACATGGTGGAATGGAAGGGCAGAAGAGGACTGTATATTTAAAAGGCTGGACAGATGTTTTGGTAATTTAGAGTTGCAACAAACTTTTCTAGGTTTGGTGATAAGTCATCTTTCTAAGGTTGGTTCAGATCATAGTCCTATGATGTTGAAAGGTGACATTGAGTCTCCTCCTATCAATAAGTCATTTCGATTCTTGAACTTCTGGACAAAGCATGAAACTTTCAAAAAGGTGGTGTTGGAAAATTGGAATGCTAATTTTACTGCTAGTCCTTTCGTGATTTTCAATCACAAGCTAAAAAAGTTGAAAAAAGATTTATCGACATGGAGTAAGTCAACATATGGAGATATATTTCAAAGGATTTCTAGCATGGAAGAAGTGGTGAGAGTTCATGAAAAACAGTTTGAAGAAAATCCAACACAGATGAACAGAGTAAGATTACAAAAGGTTCAGGCAGAATTGATAAAATACCTTGCTATAGAGGAGGAATTCTGGAGACAGAAGGCTGGCATGAGTTGGTTCAAGGATGGGGATCGAAATACAAAGTTCTTCCATGCTCAAGTAAATGGTCGAAGAAGAAGATTGAAGATCCAAAGAATTCAGAACAGACTGGGCAACTGGATAGAAGAGGATGAACAAATAGCAGAAGAAGCAGTGAATTTCTTTAAGGATCAATTCTGTGAAGAAAGTGTTCCAACAGATTTTGGCATTATTGAATATGTTCCAACTTTGGTTACTATGGAACAAAATGATAAGCTAGTCAGTATACCTAATAGAGAAGAAGTGAAGAAAGCAGTGTATGGATTAAAGGGAGATTTTGCAGGGGGTCCTGATGGATTCACATGAGCATCCTATCATGCATGTTGGGACATAATTGGGGAGGATATATATCAAATTGTGTTGGCATTCTTCTGTGGACAACAATTGCCAAAATGTGTCACACATACAAACTTGGTGTTGCTGCCAAAAAGGAAGGAGATCACTACATTTTCAGATATGAGGCCAATAAGTTTAAGCAATTTTGTCAACAAGATCTTTTCAAGGGTGATACATGAAAGGTTAGTGGAGCTGATTCCAAATCTGATATCAGAAGAACATGCTGGTTTTGTGAAAGGGAGAAGCATAGTAGAAAATGTATTGCTTACACAAGAGATAATCACAGACATCAGGATTCGAACAAAGGCTGGTCCAAACGTGGTAATAAATTAGACATGGCTAAGGCATATGATAGACTCTCATGGTTGTTTATGACGAAAATGTTAAGAAAGTTTTGCTTTTCAGAGATATTTATAGGAATGATATATGATATAATTGGAAATAACTGGTACTCTCTGCTCATAAATGGTCAACCACATGGTTTTTTTAAATCATCTAGAGGTGTTAAACAAGGAGATCCTCTATCCCCTACATTGTTCATCTTGGCTGCTGAAGCTCTATCGAGGGGATTAAATGCCTTGCACTTGAAGGAGTTCTGTGGATTTGGTATGCCCAAATGGAGTCCTAAGATAAACCATCTGGCTTATGCTGATGACACAATCATATTCTCTTCATATGATGCAACTTCATTGAGATTGATAATGGAAACTCTTCACGCATATGAAATTGCATCTGGACAGCTAGTAAATACAACTAAGTCAGCAATTTATATGCATCATTTGCCAGATCCACTGGTGATTGAGAATGTTGAACGTATCACTGGTATAAGGCAACAAGAGTTTCCATTCACATATTTTGGGTGTCCCATTTCTTATGCTAGAAGAAGGATGGACTATTATCAAGGATTGATTTCCAAAGTCCTTGACAAGTTACAGAGCTGGAAAGGTAAGCTTTTATCAATAGGTGGAAGGGTAGTGTTAGTAGCTAATGTACTAAAAAGTATGCCAATCCACCTATTATCTGTTGTCAACCCTCCAAATAATGTAATTATAAAACTCCATAAGATATTTGCCAAATTTTTCTGGAGCAGCACAATGGGAGGTAGTAGCAGACACTGGGCATCATGGAATTCATTATGTATGCCATACGAAGAAGGAGGGATTGGATTTAGATCTCTATTTGATGTATCTAAGGCACTCTTTTGCAAGCTTTGGTGGAATTTTAGAACTAAGCCCAGTCTATGGAGCTCATTTGTTAGTCAGAAGTACTGCAAGAAGCTTAATGCACTAATAGTTCCATAGAGAGATGGATCACATGTGTGGAGAAAGATGTTAGAGTGCAGGGATCTAATTGAACATCAAATTCTGTGGAAACCAAGAATGGGATCATCATTTTTTTTTTTTGGTTCGACAATTGGACTGGACTAGGTTCCTTATATTTCCTAGTGCCTCAGGAGTGGGGAATAGATGAAGATATTCACAATGTATCTGAGGTGGTGGAATGAGGAGCTTGGGATGTAGAAAGACTGGTGCAATTAATTCCAGAAGACATTGTAATGCATATAGTAGAAAACATTACACCTCCAAATAGTGGAAATGTCCTAGACACTCCATATTGGATGCTGGATTGTAGGGGTAACTTTACAGTGAAATCAGCATGGGAGTATATTAGGAGAAGAGAGAATCCTAGGCAAGTGTATCAGATGATGTGGGTGAAAAGACTGCCATTTAAAATATCATTCTTCATGTGGAAATTGTGGAAACCAAAATTGCCTTTAGATGATTTTATGAGGAGATTAGGATACTTCATGCCTTCAAGGTGTTGGTGCTGCGCAGAACCTAAAGAAGAGTCACTGGTGCACTTGTTCTTTACATCAACAGCAGCCTCTACTGTTTGGAAATTCTTTCTGGCTAGGGCTGGTATTAGAATGGACGGACCTTCTTACACCAAGCTATTACCAGGTGTTGGACTGACCAAGTGAAACCAAGGATCAAATCAATAATGCAAGCCTTACCAGCATGCATCGTGTGGGAATTATGGAAGAGGAGAAATAGCTGGAAACATGGAGAGGCTGTGTCTATCAATCGTGTGATCTATCAGGTTTCAACAACAATCCAAGCATTGGTTCAGATAAGGAAACCAGGTTTAAGAGTACCTCATAGATGGCTGGAGATCTTACAAATGTTACAAAACTATACACCCAAGCTAAAATATGAGAAAGTCCTATGGGAATTGCCTCAAGAAGGATGGATTAAAGTGAATTCAGATGGTGCAAGTAGGGGAAATCCAGGGAGAAGCTCAATAGGATTCTGTTTGAGAGATAAACATGGGGATCTGATTTATGCAAGTGGAAGGGAGATTGCTGATGGAACTAATAATGAAGCAGAAGCAACAGCAATAGTAGAATCATTAAGAATATGCAAAGCAATGAATTATAGGCAAATCTGGTTGCAAACAGATTCGATGATGCTCTTAAAAATTATTGAAGGAGTGTGGAAACCACCCTGGAGTCTAGTTGATCAAATGGAAGAGATATGGAGATTAAACGATGAATGTATACTGAGGGTGTCACATATCTTTAGAGAAGGAAATAGGTTAGCAGATCATCTGGCTAACCATGCTTTATACAGATGAGATATAGAATGCCAAGATTTCTGGGAGCTGGATACAATGGGTAGAAAGATTATTAATGATGATAAGGTGCAAAGCCCATATTTGCGAGTAAGGGTTGCAAAGAACTGATTAGTGAAGAAGAGGAGTTAACTGGATTAGGAGGAACAGTGTAGTATATCATCATGCTCAAATCAATATTGAAGAGAGCATGGTGATCCATTGGTTTATTAACATGGTTTGTTGTTTTGCAGGTACAATAACTGAGATATTGTTCTATTTCAAAAGGGATCTCCAAGTGGTGGTATCAATGCTATGCATTCATTCCAAAGGAAGGACCTTAGATCTAGAAAATATCTTAGTAGCATGGAATATCATGGGAAGAAGGGTCAGCAGTAACAAGCCCAGAAAATATAAGAGAATTGGGCAGAGCTGGTGGAGATGAAATGGGAACACTGCACTGATGGAAAAGATGCCCAGAACACTTAAGAGAATTGGGCAATATGATGAATTGAAGATGCTTATGTTATATGCTCAAATGGACTTCTGTTTGACATTAAAACCAGACAATATCACAGTACAAAAGAAAATAAAGAGGATGGGAACAAACTGGAGAAAAAAAAATGAAAGAGAACTGGACAGTGTTGTATTCACAGTTCATGAAGCTGGAGCATCAACAATGTTCAGAATTTAAGAGAATTGAACACAAGAAGATACGAGTAAAATTGCCCAAACTGTGTAACAAAAATGAACAGGGATAGATGGACAGAGGAATCAGCAACAATTCAATAATGGTAACAGGATGAAAAGCTGGTTTAGAAACTTGGGGATCACATCTGGTTACGTTGTACAAATCCTTTGGGACGAGTACAAGGTAATCATGCTTTTCACTAACTTAGTGTTCTTTTTTGCAGGAAACAGTAGTGTACTCATGTGTTGCCATTCAATACGACTTTAATGGGTGGTATTAGTACAATGTACTCATTCCCTTGAAGAATGAAATGTGGCATGTGCAAGTATGGAAAAAGGATACTGGACAATGCGAGAGTCAATCAACACAATGACTGTTTTTTATTCGAAATCAGAAACCATAGAGCCACAACAGCACACTGGGGATAATGCAGTAAGAAAAAGGAGATCAGCTGAAAGCTCAGTTGCTACACACAATGATTCTTCAACACTGCTGGGGCGAGGTAGTCGACAGTGTAGCATGCAACCATTAAGATATGGAAGTTAATTCAAGCAATGGATATGAACTACACAAGGAAGGAGCAGCATAGTTTGAGTGAACCTTTGGACAAAAATTTTTACAGTTTCTTGGATAGTTTTATGCAATCGTTAGATCGTAGTGTTCGTACTATTAGTATATTTCACAAACTTGATAATAGGATCTATGTAGTGGGCATAAATTATGGTGTTGCACCTCGCAAGACGACATGATACTCTGTTTTATTTTAATATATATAAATAAATACTAGCCCTAGGCACTGCCTAGTGGATTGCTAAAAAAAAAAAAAGAGCTCTATTTCCTTTTATGTTAAAAACTCTAATTTTCTATTAAAAAGTACTAAATATCATTTTTTAAATACCTATAAACCTATTCATTTTAAAAAATGGAGCATAAATGCATTTTATTCCGTGGATTATTCAGTCAAGGAACTTGCTAATGTTTTTCTCACTTCTACACTGAGGAATATCAAGACAGTACATGGTCTTCAATGAATGCATCTCTTTTACTTGCTATGGTGACAATTTTTTCCTTCTCTAGCTCATAGTTTAGTAGTTTAGTTTTTCACTTTCCTTAGAAAATGAATTACTGCAAATGAAAACTTCCTCTAGTAATGTCTTGCATTATATCATTATTGCAGATGTGCACGTTTCTAAGAGTACTGGACATGGTGTAATTTCAAACCCGCTCTCAGGTAAGTTGACTCATTTATTGTAAAAACTAGCTTATCTATGGCTCACATAAGTTTTTGAACATATTTTATATATGCCTTCGAATTTGAATATTTCTAGTAGACAAAGATCATTAGGCAGGTAAATTATTTTTATGCTACTGATGTTTTATTTATTTGGAAAAAGAAAATGGACTCCAACTTTCTATCTAATTACTCGAGATTGAGGGTGAAGAACATGAGCCTTACATCGAAGTATCTCAAGCATAAATATGGTGTACTATGTATATGATGTTTTCAATTAAGGATAGAGTGTTTTTTTAAAGCTAAAGCCAAGAGATTTGTATGATACAGAAGAAGTTGTGGAAAATAAAGGTTATGAGAATGAGCCATACTAAGAGTTAGGATATAACTAGCTACAGACCATCTAATTGATGATGTAGTCGAGGCAAATACTGCTACTTATTTTGCAACAAATGCATACAAATCTGAATAAATTCTTTATTTAATATGGTGTTTTATCTAAAGGTAACAATATTGCATCTTTAAGTAGTGCTTATTTATTTCGTTTATAGATATGTTTAGAGATGATATTCATATTTGGTTTAAAGGTATGTTCAGAAACGGTATTCGCATTTGATTCACCTTCTTTTTTATATCTTGTATTCGTATGTGTTCCCCATAAGAGGATCTCTTACTGTGGAGTAATTCTAGGGACAAAATCTTTGATGAAGCCAACTTGGTTGAATGCTAATCTATGTATATTTTGGTTTAACAGATTGATATGTTGTTATGATGACATTGAGTGGTAGTTATGCTTGTTAACTCATCTCCTAAATCTTTTCACATCTTTTCCCCATGTCACATTAAGTAACTAAGAGTAATTTGTTATATATTCTTTTGTAGTTTTACTGATAATATACTAGTGGAATTCATGCCTTAGAAAAAGTTTTCCCCTTTCAATTTGTTGCTTCTTTTGTTTGAAGTTGGATCCAACAGATTTTAACATGCTTGGTTTGTTTAACTAACTACTCCTATCAGAGCACTCCTATTTTATTTATCTCATTTCTTCTACTTCAATTTTCTAGTGTTATTAGCCTTCAGTTTCGATGCAAGTTTGTTAATCATTGGGATAGATTACAGCTTATAATTTATTTGTTTGATTCTAATGTTAGAAAGCCTATAGTGGTAACTTACATTTTATTAGTTACATTATGATTTTCATGAATATATGGCAAGAATCTATGCTATCAAGTAAAATAGCTTGTGGATGCAAGTGTTGTGATGATATCCAAGGAAATAGCTTTTACTTTAGCTCTTATTCATGTGAGTATCTAACAACTTCAGTTCAATGCTATTGTTAGATCAAGTAACAGATTTACTTGTAAGAAGAATCAGACCTTTCGTTTATTTATATACCAAGATCTTCCTTTTAGCTTGTTGGCAAAATTTTATTCCTTTTAAAGTTTTTTGATCAAAATTCTCTGTTTCAGCATGTGATGTGTAGAGTGAGCTTGCTTCATTCGGTGGATGTGAGAAAATGATCAGGTGACTTCGCCAAGCAAATACTTAGCACATTGCATATTTACTAATTATGGACAGTTGTAGAATGTATAATGTTTAAATTATCAAATGTGTTTTTATAATTTTAGTGCCATATGAATTTGAATGTGTTTTTGTTACTGTAGATATTCTTAATGGAATGGATTTATGTTGTATGAGTTATTGAGTTTATTTATTGAATCCTTGAATTAAAATTTTCCACTATCGTGGCAGTTATAAGCTGTCACTGATTATTTTTTTTAAAAGATTGAGATTAAATTGTGGGGGTTTATAACCCTCTCGCATTATTTTTTTTAAAACATTGAGATCATATTTTGGGTGTTACAAACAGTCGCTAGTTGCCTTTAAAAATCGCCACAAATTAAAAATTTATATTGTGGCGGTCGTCGTGGAGGTTTTACAAAATTGCCATAGAAATGCTCGTGGCGAAGGTAATTGTGGCATTTTTTGAAACTGCCACAATTCATTTTGTAGGGGTCAAAAATTGCCACAAAACTTTAAAATACCCTTCACAAAATGAGCCTTTTCTTGTAGAGTCGTCTTTTTTTGTTTATATACTCTTCCTATGTTACATTATAGTATAACATTTCATTTGACTCGTGATATGAACCAGGAGTGTTGAGATCGAAGGAATAAAAAAAAAGAGATGGCTGTCCATGATTCTAAAAGAGAAGAAAGTAATCCTGCTGAATATGTTGCTGTCATCTGTGGAGTAACGGGGCTAGTGGGAAAAGAGCTAGCCAAACAGCTTCTCTCAACATCTAAATGGAAGGTATACGGTCTATGTCGAAGGCCAGAAAAAATAAGCACATCCCAAAATCCACGTTACCATTTCATTTCTTGTGATCTCCTAAACACCTCGGAAACACAAGAAAAGCTTTCTTCATTGGATGATGCCACTCATATATTTTGGGTGACTTGGGCAATTGTATGGCAGATCGGGCTTGAAAACGTGAAAGGTTGAAGATCGATCCTGGATTTCATCGAGCTAGATTACGAGGTCAGAATGCCCGTCCTCATGAGCATCGAGCCCATGACCCCGAAATCGACCCTGACCCCGAACAAGCTAGAGGAAACATTGTCAGGACGAATAACGGAAGGCCGGAATATCCGTTACTGGTAAAATTTCACGGCGGGAATCTCTGGCCATATCAATGAGAAACCAGCTTATTAGTAAATCATGAGATTTTTACCTTTTATAGAATTGCACCCAAAGTAGGATTCCTCTATTATATAAAGGGGGTCTGATTATTTTTAAAAGACATTGTAACATTCATTCAGAAGTAATATACTGTTATTTTCTCTTCAAGTTCTTTTTCAACTACGTCTTGGTACTGATCGAAGTGCATTCCGGTAACGGGTGGCTTCCCCACCTTCCCCGGGCTATTACTATTCAAGTCGTGTGGTTTGACTTAAAACCACTTACAAATTCAATTGTTATCCGATTTTGAGGGTAAACAGTTTGGCGCCCACCGTGGGGCTAAGGATAATAGTGGTTGTTTGGTATAAGTTTCCATAACACACACTATCTTACACCTGTTCTTTGAAGTATCTCTGATTTCATGATAAAAATGTCGAATTCCCAATCAGCACCCCTGCATGTTGACAATGAGTCCGACCACCATGGTGAAATGACAACATAGAACCAGGGAACGGCGTGCCCTCGGTCTACCTTGACGGAGTCCTGGCAGCAGATCCAATCGACGTTGGCTAGCATGTGGCCATCAACGCAAATCAGATCACTGATCCTGAGGACAACATCCGTAGGGATATTCGATCGACCGCGCAAAGCACACATGGCGACGAAGATGGTGGAATAAACTTGCGGGTGATCTTCAAAATGTTACAGGCTCAACATGCGTCGATAGCCCAACTCCAGAACTAGGGCTGCCCGCCAAGTAGGATTGAGCCCGAACCATCCCAGGAAGTTGTTCACAGAGTTGAACCGGTCCAGGGAGATCGAATATGAAGGATTCGGGGACTAACTCAGTAATCATGAAGATGCTCGAGGAACTGACAAAATGGAATTAGTCGGGAGAAAAGAAGAATGAGGCAAACGATAAGAAGGTGGAAACCTACAATTACAGGGTCGATCAAATCCCAGGAGCGTCGCCGATATTGAAAGGCCTGGAATCCATGAAGCTCGTACAAAAACCTTTTCCTCCGAGCGCGGCTACCAAGACGATGCCTAAGAAGTTCCGCATGCCCAATATCCCTAAGTACAACAGAACGACCGACTAGAACGAGCATGTTACCTCCTACATGCGCCATTAAAGGGAATGACTTGGAGGATGACGAGATCAAATCTGTCTTGCTAATGAAATTCGGGGAGACCCTGTCAAAGGGAGCTATGATATGGTATCACAATTTACCACCTAATTCTATTGACTCATTTTCTATGCTTGCAGACTCTTTCGTGAAGGCACACGTCGGGGCTATCAAGTTCGAGACCGGGAAGTCGAACCTTTTCAAAGTAAAAAAGAAGGATAATGAAATGCTAAAAGAGTTCGTGCCTCGATTTCAAATGGAACGGATAGACCTGCCACCGGTCACTAATAATTGGTCCGTTCAAGCTTTCACCCAAGGACTCAATGTTCGAAGCTTGGTGGCTTCACAACATTTAAAGCAGAATCTGATAGAGTACCCGGCCGTTACTTGGGCCGATGTGCATAACCTATATCAATAAAAAATCAGAGTTGAAGATAACCAACTTGGGGCTCATTCCGTACCCATTTTTATTATCATATCCGTCGACACAATCAAGAGAGATATTGACCGCGAACCAATGTCAAACAGTGATCGGTACCAGCCGTATAATGGAGATCGAAGAAGTTGTGGTCCAGACGAAGTTCTATGCGAAATAAAATGAGAAGTGATCGAGGTCAAAACACTCGAGGACTTATGAGCTATAACGACTTCGGCAGACGTATCGTGCCTAAAGAATCACGAAGGTTATCAGAATATAACTTCAATGTTGATGCGGCTGCCATCGTATTAGTTATAGGACGCATCAAAGATACCAAATGGCCTCGGCCTTTACAATATGATCCAGCCCAAAGGGATCCTAACCATATGTGCAAATATCATGGCACTCATGGCCACAGAACAAAGGATTACCGACAGTTGAGAGAGGAAATAGCTCGGTTGTTCAACGACGAACACCTTCGAGAATTTCTTAGCTGGACGGTTCTTCTGGAATCCCTGTGTTGAGGTTCTTTTGGCTCGAAAGTTTATTAAGCGTGTGTTGATTGATCCAGGTAGCTGGACCAACATCATCCGGTCGAGAGTCATAGAACAGCTCGATCTACAAGATCAAACGTGCATGCAGTCTGATTTTTGAACAGATTCAACATGGCATTTGAAACCACTAAGGAGGAGATAACACTACCAGTCAACGTCAGGACCATCCAGGAGTCCATGTTTTATGTGATTGACGGTGGCATGAGGTACAATGCCCTGTTCGGGAGGCCATTGATCCACACCATGAGGGCAGTATCCTCGACGCTTCGCCAGGTGTTAAAATACCCAACACCATGAGGGATTAAGACATACTATGGAGAACAACCGGCTGCAAAAGAGATGTTTGGAGTCAAAGAAGTGATTCCAATATCAACACTCGCAACGTCAAAAGAACCAAGTTCAGGCTCAAAGCAAGAGGCAAAATAGCAATCACTGATATCGGCCACGACTCGACTGGATAAGCAGGGGACTAACGAAGACGATTATGGGTTCTCCGATCTTTTATAGTCTTCGATGACCCTGACGATACTAAATCAACGGTTGAAGAGCTGGAAGAGGTGATGTTGATAGAGCATCTACCCTATCGGAAGGTACCCCTGAGCACTAGGTTAACTCCAGAGCTCAAGAAAAAACTCATTTAATTTCTTATAGCTAATATAGATTGTTTCGCTTTGTCCCATCTCGATATGATAGGGATCCCACAGGAGATAACCACTCACAAGCTAAGCCTAGACCCAAAATTCCATCCGGTCAAGCAGAAGAGGAGGCCCCATTCCGAGGTCAAGCATACTTTCATCAAGGACGAGGTATCTAAACTCCTTAAAATAGGGTCCATTCGAGAGGTTAAATACCCAGATTGGTTAGCAAATGTAGTTGCAGTCCCCAAAAAGGGGAACAAGTTAAGAATGTGTGTAGATTATAAAGATTTGAACAAAGCATGTCCCAAGGACTCCTTCCCTCTGCCCAACATCGATCGCATGATCGATGCCACGGCCAGCCACGGGACCCTCAACTTTCTCGATGCCTATTCCATGTAATACCAAATACGGATGGACCTTGATGATCATGAGAAAACCTCCTTCATCACTAAGTACAACACATACTGCTATAACGTGATGCCATTCAGACTAAAAAATGTTGGTTCCACTTATCAACGCCCAGTAAAACGGATGTTTGAGGAACAAATAGGAAAATTGATGGAGGTTTACATTGACGATATATTGGTCAAGTCCCTGCGAGCAGAGGACCATTTGAAATACTTGCAGAAGACATTCATCATATTAAAGAAGTACAATATGAAGCTGAACCCGAAGAAATGTGCATTCGGAGTCGGATCAGGTAAATTCCCCGGGTTCATGGTATCCAACCGAGGAATCGAGATCAATGCCGACAAGATCAAATCCATCGAAGATATCACGGTCGTGGACAAAGTGAAGGCCATGCAAAGATTAATCGGACGCATATCCGCATTGGGGAGATTGATCTCTAGGTCCTCAGATAAGGGTCGCCGATTCCTTTTGCTACTAAAGAAGAAGAACAATTTTTCGTATACCCCGGAGTGTCAGCGGGCATTGGAGGAACTCAAGCGGTATCTATCGAGCCCACTGCTACTTCACAAACCGAAGGCAAACTAACAATTATACATGTACTTTTCAGTATTGGAGATAACGATAAGTGGAGTCTTGGTCCTGGAATAACAATGTACGCAATTTCTAATTTACTATGTTAGAAGGACTCTAGGTGAGGCCGAAACTAGGTACCCTCACCTAGAAATGATATTTCTAGTGCCATCACATATGTGTTGTGACAACTTACCCATTGTGAAATATTATGCATAAACTCGAACTCTCGGAACGACTGGCCAAATGGGCCTTGGAAATCAGTAGGTACGATATTGAATATCGACTTCGGACATCAATCAAATCTAAAACTTTGGCAGATTTCGTGGCCAACTTTACGCCAGACCTAATACCTGAGGTCGAACGAGAGATGTTGGTAAACTCGGGAACATCCTTGGGAATTTTGACCCTCTTTATGGATGGTGCTTCGAACACAAAAGGGTATAGAATTGGCATCGTATTGGAACCACCAACCATCAATGTAGTCAGACAATCTATTAAGAGTATAATATTTACTAACAACAAGGTCGAATATGAGGCCATGATTGCAAGTCTCGAACTAGCTAAAAGCTTGGGAGCTGAGGTGATCAAGGCTAAATGCAATTCCCTGCTTGTGCTGAACCAAGTTAATGTAACATTCGAGGTCAGAGAAGAACGAATGCAAAGGTACCTGGATAAGTTGCAGGTAGCATTACATCGGTTCAAGGAGTGGGCATTACAATATGTACCCCAAGATCAAAATAGTGAGGTCGATGCCCTTGCTAACTTAGAGCCTACGGTCGAGGATGATTAGCTCAACTCGGGGGCAGTCGTACAACTTATGCGATCGGTGGTGGAAGAAGGTCATGCCGAGATAAACTCTACAAGCCTGACTTGGGATTGGAGAAACAAATATCTAGATTATTTGATGATTGGAAAATTGTCCTAGGATCCAAAAGAATCGAGGGCCCTACGTACAAAGGAGGCCTGGTTTAGCTTGTACGAAGACGGAACCTTGTCCAGAAGAATGATCAATGGCCCGCTTGCGATATGTCTAGGACAGGAGATACCGAGTATGTTCTAAGGAAAATTCACAAGGGCACCTGTGGAAATCAATCGTGCACCGAATCATTGGTTCGAAAGGTGATAAGAGCCGACTATTACTGGATCGACATGGAAAAGGACACAAAGGAGTTTTTACGAAAATGTGATTGATGCCAACAGTATGCTTCGGTGATTCACCAACCCGGGAAGCTGTTGCATTTTGTTTTGTCGCCCTGTCCATTCATGAAGTGGGAATGGACATCGTCGCCCCCCTTGGGGTCCCTGTAAGTCTTAATTTATTTTGTTTATGACCGATTATTTTTCTAAGTAAGTGGAATCCCAAGCATACGAGAAGGTCAGGGAGAAGGAATTCATCAATTTCATTTGGGACCACATCATATGATAGTTCGGAATGCCGAGCGAGATCGTGTGCGATAACGAAAAACAATTCATCGGTAGCAGAGTAACCAAATTTCTGGAAGACCACAAGATCAAAAGGATCCTATCAATACCCTACCACCCTAGTGGGAACGAACAAGCAAAATCAACCAACAAAACCATACTCCAAAACCTTAAAAAGAGGTTGACCGACGCCAAAGGAAAATGGAAGGAAATCCTACTCGAAGTCCTGTGGGCATACCGTACAACCTCGAAGTCCAGTACCGGGGCCACACAGTTTTCATTAGTTTACGGCGCCAAATATTGGTCGAAGTTGGAGAGCCAAGTATCAGATTCCAATACGCAACAAAGGAATCAAATGACGAGGCCATGAGTACGAGCCTGGAGCTATTGGATGAAAGGCACGAAGTCGGCCTGGTTCGGTTGGCTGCCCAAAAGCAATGGATCGAGAGATATTACAACAGAAGGGCCAACATTCGATACTTCAGCAGTAGTGACTTAGTATTAATGAGGGTCACGCTGAACTCCTAAAACCTAAACGAGGGGAGGCTAGGGCAAAACTGGGAAGGGCCATATCATACCATTGAAATCACCGGAAATGGTTCCTATAAACTAGTAACATTGAGCGGTGAACAACTACCGAGCAATTGGAATATAACTCACCCGAAATGATATTAATGTTAAGGTATGACCCCATTCTTTTATTTTACTTATGTTTTGGACTAACGCTTGCTGGTGACCGACGAGGAGCAGTACAAAATTCTTTAGTCCTGAAAGCACGCGTTGCACTCTTTTTTCCCTTGAACCAGTTTTATCCCAAATGTATTTTCCGGCAAGGTTTTTAACGACACAATAGTGGCTCGTGCTAACATAGAATCAAAGACCGGTCATGAATCGATGACGAAGATCACATTAAAAGTATTTGAGACTTCTCTATGGTAAGCCTCGAATACTGGGGGTCATTACCCTTGGATATCGACTTTAGCAAGGGAAGAAACTTCGTAACCGGAGGGTCTCAATTGATAGGATTTATTGTAAGGGAAAAACGGTCAAATGAACCATGCCCACATAGGTTTCTCGAGCCCGGACACAAATCTTGTACACATGTGTAATTATGATGCACATGAATAAAAAGAAGTCTCTTCCTTGTAGATAAGTATCATGTCTTTTTAAATTTTTCTTGCATTTCTTAAGGAATTTCCTACTTCCGATCTCTTAAAGGTATCAAGCCCAAGGGCCACCTTAGTCCGAGTTCAAATGATCATTCCCACTCGGGGACTTCCGTCTGAAACTAAACTTAGACGGTCTAAGATATTAAAGCTCGGGGGCATAAGTCCTATTAGGCAATGCCCTAATTTTAAAGGTTAAGGCCACCCCCACTCGGGGACTGTCATCTTAGGCAAACCCGGATAACTCGAGGTAGCGATATTAACATGCGGCAACACCCGAACTATAAAGGGCTACGACCTTAAATTTTCTTAATCGGTTCTAAAGGCTACCATCGACAAATTATGACCTAAAAAGTCTAAGTACTTTGGAAAATTTTTTTTTGGAGACACCGAACCCCCGCAATGCCTTAAAATGAAAAAAAGTTAAAGGCAAGATTTGTTTGAATCTTCGAACAAAACCTAACTATTTAATGCTAAGGCATTTAGATCTTTGAAAATATAAGTAAATAAAGCAAAGAGATAATTCAAGAGCCGTTGAAGGGAAAAAGCCTTATTCATAATCAAAATTTTTTTAATAAGGGCCAAACTGCCTCGATGCAAACCTTTACAAAGGCCAAACGGAAGGGTAATACAAAAAAGGAAAAACATATAAAAAAAGGCCTAAGGAGCCTAGTATTTGTCGGGGGAAGCATCATCAACCTCGGGGTCCCTGCAATCCTCGGACTCGCCCAAATCTTCGGACTCCTCATCGTCTTCGGGATATGTTAGTTTTTCTGGCTTCGGTTTCGAGCTCTTTGGCTCTCTAAATCTCAGTCGATAAGTCGAAACCCGGGGCATTAATTTCCTCAAGGGACTCCCTTCGAGATTTCCACTTCGTGTGCTCGATAATTCCTTTTTATCAAACCTGAGCTACCTCGGCATCAACCTTATAAATGGCCACCATCTCTTCGGCATTAGTTTTAATTACCTAGGCCTCCGACTTGACTGTCTTGAGATCCTTAGCCAGATTTTCTCGATCAAAGACGACATAATTCAACTGGGACTAGAGCTTCTCGATCTTCTTGGCCTACACCAAGGACTTCTCCTTTACAGCTCGAAGCTGGACCTCAGCCGAAGCCAGTTGTGCCCGGGCAGTCTCCTTTTCTGAGGCGAGGCGGTCCATGCTCTTTTTCCATTCTCCGTCCTTGGCCTTTACAACATCCACCTCTGCCTGAGTTGTTCGATCTAGTCAAGATTCTGTTGGACATGTGGGTTCGGACCATTAGCCACCGTATCTGACTCATTTTCACAAACCTCAAATACTCTTCTTACCTGCTGGACTAGGTCAACATGCTCCTTCCGAGCCGCCTCTAGCTCAGCTTGAAGTTTCTCGAACTCCCCCCTCCCCAAGATGCTCATTGAGAAGTTTGTAAGCTCCCTCTTTTGAATGAGATCTCGGGTGTCACCACCCAATTCTCCCCCCGTAAGATGTCGTGACGGCACATAGTCTCTACGACTAGGTAAGCCTAACAAATTGCGGAAAACCGAAAATAAAAGTAAAACTAATAATAAGCTGCAACAAGTAAATAGGATAACTGATAAGATGCCGCTCGACATGTACAAAACCCAACACTTGAGTATACACAATTTGTTTCCCAAAATCCGATAATCACAAGTCACAAGCTACAGAAAAGAACTAATGTCTCTATACACCAGAATCTAAGTAAAATATGGAAAGGAGAGAATAGAAGGGGACTTCATGGTATGCGGACGCAGAAGATGTTCTTTGAAGTCTCCGTACAACAACAAGCACTCTCAGTTAATATCGGGGCTGATAAGAAGCACCTGGGTCTACACACAAAACATCTGCAGAAGGGTAGCATGAGTACACCACAACGGTACCCAGTAAGTGCCAAGCCTAACCTCGATAGAGTAGTGATGAGGTCAGGTCCGACCATACTGGGATATAATAATAAGACAGATGAATATAATTAAAAAAAAAAATTAAAATGGAGAATTTAACAAAAAGAATTGACAGAGAAATAACAACACAACACAATGAGATAACAACAAGGGAGCTCCCGAGATAATGTCTCGTAGTCCCAAAAGTAAATACTCAACAGGGGATCTCCCGAGATATCGTCTCGTGTCCCAAAAGTAAATATACGAGAGATATCCCGAGGTACCGCCTCGTACTCTCAAAAGTAAAAATGCAAGGAGCTCTCTCAAGGTACAACCTCGTAGTCTCAAAAGTAAATGTGAAGGGGGATCTCCCAAGGTACATCGTAGTCCCAAAAGTAAATATACAGGGGCATCTTTTGAGGTACTGCCTCGTAGTCCCAAAAGTAAACACGCAACTCAAATCAGTGAAGAAAGTGCTTTAACAACAAGGATTCTACAGCTAAGGTTGATACAGTTCATGTAAAGGGAGGAATTCAACTAAATATACTGAACATGATTCAAATAAGCATTTTAGACAAGTAGACATGTGAAACTAGGCTAAACAGCATAACCACACATGCTAGTATATCTCAACTAAGGTGTAACAAGCTATTACTCAGTGAAAAATCCGATTTTACAACAATTAGCCCGTGTATGCACTCATCACCTTGCGTACACGACGGTCACATATCACAAAATATCACAACAGTACCAACTCCTAAGGGGATTTACCCACACAAGGTTAGGCAAGCCACTTACCTCAAACCAAGCTCAATCAACCAGTAAGAATGCCTTTTCCTCGATTATCCGACTCCGAATGTCCCAAATCTAGCCAAAAACAATTACTTACCATCAATACAACTATAATAGACTAATCTATTTAATGAAATCAATACTTTAACAAGAATTTCGAAAAGTTGCCCTAAAATGCCTCACCGGGCCCACGTCTCGAAATCGGGTAAAAGTCACAAAATATAAACACCCATTCACTCACGAGTTCATTCATACCAAAATTATCCAAATCCGAATCAAAACTCAAAAACTTATTTAAAGAACTCCCAACCCTTTCCCCCAAATTTCTCAACCAAATTCCTTAATTAAATGATGAAATCAACTATAGATTAGTGGAATATAACCATAAACGAGTTAAGAATCATTAACCCAAAAATTTCTCTGAAAAACCCTTGAATTATCGCCTCAATCCGAGCTCTCAAGTCCCAAAATTGAAAATGGTATAAAACCCTCGAAATCACTCTTTTCTGCTAACCGATTTTGCTTCTGCGAGGGAGCCACCGCATCTGCGGAGAAACTCTCGTAGGTGCGGACTTCACTTATGTCAAAAACTTCACTTCTGCGAGTGATGGGCCGGACTTGCGTGCCTGCTCCTGCAAGTATATTTTCTCTTCTGCAATCCTCAAGTTCCTAGGCCTTCCGCTTCAGCGATCCATCTTCCGTAGAAGCGACTCTGCATCTGCGGTCCTAACCTCGCACCTGCGCCCATAGGCCAAGCTTCTCCAAACCGCACCTGCGCTCCTTCGCTCGCACATGCAAGTCCGCACCTACGGCCAACCCCACCGTAGGTATAATGAAACCAGAAGCTTGAAGGCTTTAGCAATTCACACAATTCCAATTTCGATCCTTTAAGCATCCGAAACTCACCTGAGGACCTCGGGACCTAACCAAATATACCAACAAGTCCTAAAACAACATACGAACTTAGTCTAGTATTCAAATCACATCAAAAAGTGCTAAAACCATGAATCACCCTCCAATTCAAACTTAATAAACTTTAAAATTTCAAACTTCTACAACAGATGCCGAAACCTATCAAATCACGTCAGATTGACCTCAAATTTCGCACACAAGTCATAATTGACATTACAAACCTACTCCAACTTCAGAAATAAGAATCCGACCCCGATATCAAAAAGTCCACTTTCGGTCAAAATTTCCAGAAATTCAACTTTCGCCATTTCAAGCCTAATTAAGCTAGAGACCTCCAAAACACAACTTGACATGCTCCTAAGTCCAAAATCACTTAACGGAGCTAACGGAACCGATAGAACTCTATTTCGGAGTCGTCTTCACACAGTTCCAACTATGGTAAAAATCCTAGAACTTAAGCTTCCGTTTTAGGGACTAAGTGTCCCAAATCACTCTGAAACCAGAAACATAAACTCCCGACAAGGCACATAAGCAACAAAAGAAATATGGAAAGAAATAAAAAAGGGTTCAGGGCTATTACTCTCAAAATAACCGGTTGTGTCATTACATCCTTCCCCTCTTAAAAATAATCGTTCGTCCTCGAACGAGTATAGAGACATACCTGAAGTGGTGAAAAGATGAGGATAGAGGCTGCGCACATCATGCTCGGTATCCCAAGTCGCCTCCTCGACCGGCTGACCCCTCCACTGAACCTTCACCGAAGCAATGTTCTTCGACCTCCACTTTTGAACCTGCCTGTCCAAATTAGCCGCCGGCTCCTCAAAATAAGATAAATCCTTGTCCAACTGGACTGAGCTAAAATCCAACACATGAGATGGATCGACGTGATACTTTCGGAGCATAGAAACATGTAATACTGGATGAATCTCTGCTAGACTAGAGGCAAGGAAAGATCATAAGAAACCTCTACAATACGCTGCAACACCTCGAATGAGCCGATAAAACTTGGGCTCAACTTGCCCTTCTTTGCGAACCTCATAACACCCTTCATGGGTGGCACCCGGAGCAGGACCCGCTCTCCATTCATGAATGCGACATCACGAACCTTCTGATCTGTATAACTCTTCTGTCTGGACTGGGTTGTGCGAAGTCGATCCTGAATCACCTTAACCTTCTCTAAAGCATCCTGAACCAAGTCTGTATCCAATAATCTAGCCTCGCTCGGCTCGAACCAACCCACTGGAGAACGACACCGCCTACCATACAGAGCCTCATTTGGTGCCATCTGGATGCTCGGTTGATGACTGTTATTGTACGCAAACTCCAAAAGTGGCAAGAACTAATCCCAGGAACCTTCAAACTCCACCACACATGCACATAGCATATCCTCTAATATCTCAATAGTGCGCTCGGATTTTCTGTCCGTCAGAGGGTGAAATGTTGTGCTCAACTCCACTCTAGTACCAAACTCTTATTGTATGGACCTCCAGAATCATGATGTAAACTACTTACCCCGGTCAGAGATGATGGATACCGGTACACCATCAAACCTGACGATCTTGCGAATATAAACTCGAGACAGCTGCTCGGAAGAATAGGTAGTCATCACAGGAATAAAATGAGCTGACTTGGTCAACCTATTTACAATCACCCAAACTGCATCAAATTTACGCTGAGTTTCAGGAAGCCCAACAACGAAATCCATAGTGATCCTCCCATTTCCGCACTAGAATCTCTAACTTCTGAAGCATTCCACCTGGCCGCTGATGCTCATATTTAACTTGTTGGCAATTTAGACACCAAGATACATGTTCCACTATGTCCTTGTTCATTCTACTCCACCAGTAATGCTGCCTAGAGTCCTGATACATCTTTACGACACCAGATGAATGGAGTAACGCGAACTGTGAGCCTCCTGGAGAATCAACTCACGCAAACCATCTATATTGGGCACACATAGCATGCCCTGCATCCTCAGTGCACCATCATCTCCAATAGTGACCTCCTTAGCATCACCATGTTGAACCGTGTCCTTAAGGACAAGCAGATGGGGATCATCATACTGGCGCTCCCTGATACAATCATAAAGAGAAGACCAAGAGACCACACAATCCAACACTCGCCTCGGCTAAAAAATATCCAATCAAACAAACTAGTTGGCTAAGGCCTGAACATCCAACGCTAGTGGCCTCTCTGTTGCTGGTAGATATGCTAAGATCCCTAATCTCTCCGCCCGGCGACTCAAAGCATCGACCACCACATTGGCCTTTCCGGGATGGTACAAAATGGTGATAACATAATCCTTAAGTAGCTCCAACCACCTCCGCTAACGCAAGTTAAGATCCTTCTGTTTGAGCTGATACTACAAATTCTGGTGATCGGTGTAGATCTCATAAGGGACACCGTACAAATAGTGCCGCCAAATCTTCAAGGCATGAGCAATAACTGCTAACTCGAGGTCGGGGACAAGATAGTTCTTTTCATGCATCTTCAACTGTTTGGACGCGTAGGAAATCACCCTACCGCCATACATCAACACCGCACCGAGACCAATCCACGACGCATCATAATATACAGTATAAGACTCCAAACCTATAGGCAATACCAATACTGGGGCTGTAGTCAAAGCTGTCTTGAGCTTCTGAAAGCTCTCCTCGCACTCCTCTGTCCACCTGAATGGAACACCTTTCTGGGTCAGCCTGGTCATAGCTGGTGCAATAGATGAGAAACCCTCTAAAAAGATGGTAATATACTGCCAAACCAAGAAAGCTCCGGAACTCCGTAGCTGAGGACGGTCTGGGCCAACTTTGCATTGCTTCCACCTTCTTCAAATCCATCTTGATCCCATCACTCGTACCACATGACCAAGAATGCCACTGAGTCTAGCAAAAACTCACACTTTGAAAATTTTGCATATAACTTCTTTTCTCTCAAGGTCTGAAGCACAGTCCTCAAGTGGTTCTCATAATCCTCCCGATTCCAGAAGTACACCAGAATGTCGTTGATAAACACAATGATGAATGAGTCAAGATAGGGACGAAACACACCGTGCATCAAGTGCATAAATGTTGTTGGGTGTTGGTCATCCCAAATGACATCATAAGGAACTCGTAGTGACCATACCGAGTCCTGAAACCAGTCTTTAGGATATCTGACTCCCGAAATTTCAGCTGATGATAGCCTGAACATAAGTAATTCTTGGAAAATTCCCTGGCACCCTGTAACTGATCAAATAGGTCAGCAGTACGAGGCAGTGTATACATGTTCTTCATTGTAACTTTGTTCAACTGGCGATAACCAATGCATATACGCATAGAACCATCTTTTTTGTTCACAAACAAGACTGGAGCACCCCAAGGTGACACACTGGTCCGAATGAAGGCCTTATCAAGCAATTCCTATAAATTCTCCTTAAATTCCTTCAACTCATGAGGAGCCATATGATATGGAGGAATAGTGATGGGCTGATTACCCGGAAACAAATCAATGCCAAAGTCAATATCTCTGTTGGGCGACATGCCCGGAAGGTCAGTTGGAAATACCTTTGGAAAATCCCTCTCTACTGGGACTAACTCAACTGTAGGGGTATAAATACTAACATCTCTCACGTAAGCTAGATATGCGTCACACCCCTTCTCAACCATTCTTTGAGCTTTAAGAAATGAAATAAATCTGCTGGGAGTATATCCTAAGGTACCTCTTTACTCTAATCGCGGTAATACTGGCATAGCCAGAATCACGGTCTTCACGTGACAATAAACAATAGCATAATGGAGCGACAACCAGTCCACTGACCAAAATAATATCAAAGTCTACCATACTAAGAAATAATAAGTTGGCTCTCATCTCAAAACCACTAAGAACAACCAAACACGACCGATACACATGGTCAAAAACAATAAAATCTCCCACAGGTATAGACACATAAACAGGAGAACTCAAAGAATCACGGGATATGCCCAAATACGGGGAAAAATAAGAGGACACATAGGAATAAGTGGAGCCTGGATCAAATAAAAGAGACACATCTCTATGACAGGCTAGAACATTACCTGTAATGACAGAGTTGGAAGCTACTGCTTCTGTACGAGCGAGAAGAGCATAATATCTGGCATAGCCTTCCCCTCTAGAACGACCTCGACCTCCCAGACCTCCACCTCGAGCTGGCTGAGAAGGTAGGGCTGTAGCTGGTGCTGTATTCATAGCTTAAGGACCTGGTGGAGCACCCGGTGCCTGAGAAGTCTGTGGAGGTGTACCCCTCCTAAGTATGGGGCAATCCCTCGCCATATGGCGAGTATCGCTACACTCAAAACAAGCTCTCGGAGGGCGTGACTGTTTTGACTGGCTCGGGTGAGGTCTCCTAGACTGACCGCTAAAAGCACCCCGTGCAGGAGGTGACTAGATACTGGCAGTGCATAATAAGGGTCCTGGGGCCTAGAACGTGCCTAGAACTGGATGAGCTGAATGAACAGGGCGACTCACATAGCCCCTAGCATGATGAACTACTGTTGGGACACGAGTACCACTATAAGTGCCAGATTCTCGAGACCTCTTACCTCCTCTCCTCTCTCTCTCTCTCGAGCAAGCATACCCTCCAACCTCCTAGAAATACTCACAACCTACTGGTAAGAAAAATCCACCTTTAACTCCCGGGCCATACTAAGCGTGACATTAGGTGGAGTCCCTCAATAAACCGACAAACCCTCTCTCGAATTGTGGCAACCAAGGCTGGTGCATATCGGGACAAATCACTGAAGAAAACTGCATACTTTGACACAGTCATAGCACCCTGGCGCAACTACTCAAACTCCGCCCACGCCACACATCTCTGAGACTTTGAATAACATACTCCCGCAATAACATGTCCGAGAACTGAGTCCATGTAAGTGAAGCTACCTCACCTAGACTACACAACTCATAAGCACGCCAACACTAATATGATGCTCCTCTAAGATGGAATATAGTAAAAGAAGCCCCACTCAACTCCGCTACACCCGTAGTATAGAGAATATAGTGACACTCTTCTAGGAAACCCTGGGCATCATTTGTGGCCAATCCAGTAAAGGTAGGAGGGTGGTACTTCATGTACCTCTCAAGTATGAGCTGCTCAGCCTTAGAAACTGCTGCACTAGCCTCGGGCTAGACTAGAGCTACCTGGTGCATCGGTATAATCTCTACAACCTGATCGACCTGAACCCATTGCTCTAGAGTACGGGCGGCGGGAGTATGTGCTCCTCCTCCGGCCTGAGGTGTGGCAGGAGCAAGTGGAATTAATCCATCCTGAGCTAAGGTGCTGAACATTCTCATAAACTGGCTAGAGTCTCCTAGAGGTCTGGTGCAGCAACAGGTACCTTAGGTGACTCCCCTACAGCTGGATCTACTAGGGGCTCCTCTGTAGCAACTCGTGCAGGTGCTCTAGCTGCACCACATAGACGTCCTCGGCCTCTACCCCGGCCCCGGCCTCTCGTGGCTCTAGCAGGGAGTGCAGGTGCCTGGTTATCAGATCCGCCTGTACGTGTCCTCACCATCTGTGAGAGAATAGAAGACAAAAGTTTATAGTTTCGAAGTCAACAATTTCACACAACAAGGAATCAAAGAAGTGTAATTTTTCCAAACAGTTCCATAGCCTCCCAAAGATAAGTACAGACGTGTTCATACCAATCCGCGCAACTCTAATAAACTTGCTTATGCTCACGACACCTATGAACCTAGAGCTCTGATACCAACTTGTCACGACTCAATTCTTCCTCCATAAGATGTCGTGATGGCACCTAGTCTCTATGACTAGGTAAGCCTAACAAATTACGGAAAAACGTAAATAAAAGTAAAATTAACAATAAACCGCAATAGGGTAATAGAATAGCTGATAAGATGTGGCTCGACATGTACAAATCCCAACACTCGAGTATACACAGTATGTTCCCCAAAACTCGATAGTCATAAGTCACAAGATACAGAAAAGAAGTAATGTCTCTATACACCAGAATCTAAGTAAAATACGAAAAAGAAGGAATAGAAGGGGATTCCATGGTCTGCGGACGCGGCAGATGTACCTTGAAATCTCCGTACAACAACAAGCACTCTCAACTAATAGCAAGGCTGATAAGAAGCACCTAGATCTGCACAAAAAACATGTGCAAAAGAGTAGCATGAGTATACCACAACGACACCTAGTAAGTGCCAAGCCTAACCTTGGTAGAGTAGTTACTAGGTCAAGCCCGACCCTTCTGGAATATAATAATAAGACAGATGAATATAGTAAGAAAAATAAAGTAAAATGGAGAATTTAACAGAAAGAATTCACAGAGAAATAATAACACAACACAATGAGATAACAATAGGGGCGCTCCCGAGATATCGTCTCGTGGTCCGAAAAGTAAATACTCAACATGGGATCTCCCGAGATACTGTTTCGTAGTCCAAAAGTAAATATGCGAGGAGATCTCCCGAGGTACCACCTCATAGTGTCAAAAGTAAATGTGTGAGGAGATCTCCCGATCTACCGCCTCGTATTCTCAAAAGTAAATGTGCAGGGGGATCACCTTAGGTACTGCCTGATAGTCCCAAAAGCAAACATGCAGGGGGATCTCTTGAGGTACCACCTCATAGTGCCAAAAGTAAACACACAGATCAAATCATAGCTAAAGTTTATAAAATTCAAGTAAAGGTATGAATTGAACTAAACATACTGCACATAATTCAAATAAGCATTTAAGACAAGTAGACATGTGAAACCAGGCTAAACATGATAACTAAGTATGCTTGTATATCTCAATTAAGGTGTAATAGTATATTACTCAGTGAAAAACAAGATTTTACAATAATTAGCCCGTGCACGCACTCGTCACCTCGCGTACACGGTGCTCACATATCACAAAAATATCACAACAATACCAAATCCTAAGAGGGTTTCCCCCACACAAGGTTAGGCAAGTAACTTATCTCGAACCAAGCTGAATCAATTAATAAGAATGTATTTTCCTCAATTATATTACTCCGAATGGACAAAATCTAGGAAAAAAAAATTACATACCAGAAATACAACTATAATAGACTAATCTAATTAATGAAGACTTAAACAAGAATTTCAAAAAATCACTCTAAAAAGCCTCCCCGGGACCACGTCTTAGAATCGGGTAAAAGTCACAAAGTATGAACACCCATTCACTCACGAGTTCTCACTCGTACCAAATATATCAAAATCCGAATCACGACCCAAAAACTTTGTTGAAGAACTTCCAACCTTTTCCCCCAAATTTCTCAACCAAATTCGTTAATTAAATGATGAAATCAACTATAGATTAGTAGGAATATAATCATAAGTGAGTTAATAATCATTACCCCAAAGCTTTCTTGAAAAACCCTTGAATTATCGCCTCAATCCGAGTTCTCATTTCCTAAAATTGAAAATGGGATAAAACCCTCGAAATCCATCTTTTCTGCCTAGCGATTTTACTTCTGCGAGGGAGCAATGGTGTAAAGACCTGTAAAATTTTTATGTCTAAAATAATGCTCAAATAGAAATTCTTAAAATGGTCATATTTTGAGTAAAAAGTATCCCAAAACTTGAAAAATTAAATTTTCCAGAGATTGCACATTATGCGACACACTATGCAATCGCATAACAGGTATGCGGACCGCATAGTGGTCGCATACCTAGACAACCTACTGTCCAAAGGGAGAACAACTATGCGGCCCCGAATGCGATCGCATTTTGGGTATGCGGATCGCATAGTTGTCTCATTCTAGCCCCATGATTTTTGCGAGGGAGGTTATGCGACACACTATGCGATCACATAACAGGTATGCGAACCACATACCTGGTCAGTGTGGTTCCCATTTTGGCCCAGTTGAAGGCCAACTACGCGGCAGGAATACGAACCGTATAGAAGGAATGCGATCGCATTCCTGACCACATCTCTGTGTCGGGGCTCCTGTTTTCTATATTTTAAACCGTTCCCCCTATTTTATAAAACACCCATTCCCTTCATTTTTAATGAATTTCTGACCAAAAATAGAGAGAGAAGAAGAGATTTCTTGAGAGAGAAGGTTTCAACATCATTCAATTTGGTTTTCCAAAATAACTCAAGCCCGAAAATTATCAAGTTGTTGTCATCTTCTTCACTCAAAGAGGTAAGTCTTCACCCTATTTCCCCAATTTCCCAGATTTTGTGTAAGAATAAAACACACATAGGTTGGGTCTTGAAAATAAAAAGTGAAATCTTGCATGCATCTGAATTAAATCCCATAATCTAGTAAAGGGAAGAACAAGTTTGGGTAATTATTCCCAAAAGGGGGTTTGTAGTCTAAAGGGTCACACAATGTTTGATAAAAATGATCAATTAAGTACATGATTCTTAATTCTAAGTGAAATATGTCACATTGTGGAATAGATTGATGGTCCTAGACCGTCCGGTGAATTGCGATAGAAATTAAAAAGGGGACGACTCGAGGTATGTATGGCTAACTTTAATCTTCGTAGAGTCACCTTGTTGGTGTCCAAACATTCAGTATGAGTTTCTTGCTGAGTATATGTGAATTGATTGGCCGGTTTTGTTGAGGTGTGAGATTGCATTATCTAATTTGTCTTAGTCGATTATCATGATAATTGAGATTGTGAAAGGTGACTTCTATGTGATTACTTTAACATGTGCAAGTTTCGTTAAATGCTTGAGTATGTTGGTATGAAAGAATGATGACAAACCCAAATGTGTAAATGTATCTAAGTGATAAGGGCTATGTAACAAGTGATGAAGGGGAATTTCGTATTGATCTAATTGAACTAAATGACCAATATCGTATATGACTCATTGTCGGCAAGGTTTATTGTGGCGTAACTTCATATGGATTGTTGGTTGTAATGAATTTATATTCTTGTTGATGAATACCTTTGTGGTTGAATTAATGGATGGTAAAGACTATTGTGAACACATGATTGTTTGGGTGTTATGAAATCGTACTCTTGATGATATGAAGCCATGTGATTGAATTGTGGACTGTTATTGTTTTCTATGAAGTGTGATGGTCTGGTAGGATCGGGTTGCACGCCGCAATAGAATGTAATAAAGCTGAAATATAATTGTGTTGAAATTAGAATATATAAGGCTCTCAATTGTACTTGTTGCATCACTGTGCACTATGTGTTGGTTCCTTTAACTGCTTTCTATCTGTGCATTTCTTGAATCTTTACTTTGAGTAAAGTTTGCTCATACATGCTAGTACTATTCCACACTACTAACGTCCCTTTTGCCGGGGGTGCTACATCTTTTATATAGATGTAGGTGGGTCTATAGCAGGTAGCTCAGTTCGCCGTTAGTGGTGCCTCCTCCTCATCTTTCAGCAAGTACTGGTGAGCCCCACTTCCTCCCGGGGCCGTGTGTAATTCATGCAACTCTTTTGAGTCTATTATGTATTGTAAGGTATAGCCGGGGCCTTGTTGTCGGCAAAGTATTATATAAATTCCTAGTACTCATAGAGGCTCCGTAGACATGATGTGGGTGTATATATGTATTTTGGGTAATCACTGTACGTATTCGAAAATCATGGTCCGTATTGGAAAGTTATGTATGTATTGTGTATGCTTTGGGAATCAAATTGTTGAAATGCTAAAAGAGAAATGAACTTAAGTTTGTAAATCCACGCTTAAATCCTAAGTTGTTATTTCATATGGAATATGGTGCATTGTATATACGGGGGAAGCGCGTTGGGTAGGAAAGGCAATCCAGGTCCGCTTGACCGGGTTCACCCGGTTAGTTGCCTGTATCGTCTCTCGATTTTGGGGCGTGACACACCGCAGCTGTGTTCCCGCGCTTGCAGAAAAATCGTTGCATTTGAGGACTTCAGTCAAGTAAAAAACATTGCTTCTGCGAGCGACGGGACGCACCCGCATGCCCGCTCCCACGGATAAAATTTCGCTTCTGTGATCCTCAAGTTCCCAGGCCTTCCGCTTCTCCGATCCATCTTCCGCAGAAGCGAATCCGCTTCTGCAGTACTAATCTCGCACCTGCGCCCACATGCCAAGCTTCTCCATACCTCACCTGCGCTTCTTTGCTTGCACGTGCGAATCTGCACCTGCGGCCAACCCTACCGCAGGTGCAATGACACCAGAAGCTTGGAAGCTTCAATAATTCACACAAGTTCACTTTCAATCTATAAGCATCCGAAACTCACCCGACGCCCCTAGGACCCCAACCAAATATACCAACAAGTCCTAAAACAACATACAAACTTATTCGTGCCATCAAATCACATCAAACAATGCTAAAAATATGAATCACCCTCCATTCAAACTTAATGAACTTTGAAACTTCATACTTCTATAGCCGATGCCGAAACCTATCAAATCACATCTGATTGACCTCAAATTTTGCACACATGTGATAATTGACATTACAGACCTACTCCAAATTCCGGAATCAGAACCCGACCCCGATATCAAACACGTTCCTAAGTCCAAAATCACTCAGTGGAGCTAACAGAAGTGACGAAACTCCATTTCGGAGTCGTCTTCACACAGCTCCAACTACAACCAATATCCTAGAACTTAAACTTCCATTTTAGGGACTAAGTGTTCCAAATCACTCCGAAACCACATACAGAACCTCTTGACAAGGCACATAAGCAGAAAAAGTCACGGGGAAAGCAGCAAACAAGGGATCGGGCTATTACTCTCAAAATGACCAGCCGAGTCATTACATCGGGTCTTGGCCTCGTGGTTGTTTAACTCTTATCGATATTGGAAGAAAGTCCCGTGATGAATCATCGAGTTCTACAAACACAAAGGAAAAAGTTACGACCATTTATGACTTAATCTAAGTATATAGTACAAAGGTCGTCAAGAGGCACTCGAAGTTTCCCGGTTTAACACCTGTTGGGATTTGTTTAACATGCATGAAACTTCCACCTCATTCATCATTACTTGATCCTCTACTGTCACCAGGTACTGAAGATACCTTGCAACCTCTACAGGGGTAGAGAGGCCCCAAGCATCTTCCGGATTAGACATAATAATCGACCATTTTCGGTCATGATCTACCCTCGGAGCTGGGAACAAGTTTACTTGTTTGGGGCTTGAAGAAGGCCCGCTGATTCCCAAACACGGACTGTTCTTTGGTACCGATAAGTCACCCAACCCGGTGATGTCTTCCAAGGCGGTAGAGTTTAAAGCATCGAAGAAGTTAGGAAAGGGGTCTTCCACCCCTTTGGGTCCCTTGTTTGGCGTCCTTTTAGCGTCTGGGAATCGTCGATTATGGGGTAGATAAATGAGGGGGACTCAGAGAGATATATCACTCCAGGTGCTTCATTAGGGGAATTATCCTTTTCTCGAGAAGCATCATCTGTAGTCTCCTTGTCGGCCTCCCCAACTTGGGGTAAATCTGCCTCGCTCTTCTCTTGTTTGGAGGCCTCGACCACTGCCTCCTCATTGCCCCCTAGTTTGAGGGAGTTTGGTGTTTCCTCGCACACAGGCCACCAGTTCGGAAGCTTTTTCTTGCTCTTCGGACACATCCCTCAGTCAGTGGATTGCGCACCAGCCTCCTTTTCGATTTTTTCTTTTTCGAGTTCGGAGAACTCAAAGCACTTCTTATCTTCTTCTCCTCACCCTGCCTCAAAGCAGGGGACTCGGTAGGGAACTCATCTTCACCAGATGGAGGCCTCATGGTGACATCCTTGGAAAGACCTGCGAAAAAAACAGAGGGACATGGGTAAAAACTCAACAACACGAAGGAAATCCAAGTGTTGTTCACTCAAGAAGGTAATCTCACCATGAGAACGGGTCTCCCATCCGCCATTCTGAAGTTTGTGCCATGCACGTTTGGAATATGGTTCTGAGAGACAATTCCCTCTACCCACTCTTTGAGTCGAGGAACTGCATCCAGAACCCGAGCAACAACTACATCGTTACCAAACATCAAAAAGAAAGTAGGAAAAGAGAGTAAAAATAAAATTTTAGGTAACTTTACTTACGTTCTGTGTTCCATTCCTCACGGAACGACATGTCATTAGCTGGTATCAGGTTTGAGGTGCCCACTCGGACAAATCAGCCTAGCCAATCTCGGTCTCGATATTCATCGATGCTCGAGAATGGGGCATTAGTCACCCGATGCACAAGTTTGATCAGCCCCCAGGAAGAATCAGGGTCTGTATAGGCGTATCAGATGATCGATGGTGAATGGGCATCCGTTAATATTGCTCACGAAGAATCAGAGAAGAATGACTATCCTCCAAAACAAGGGGTGGACCTGACCAAGGAACATCTCATACCTTTTGCAGAACTAGATGATCACCGGGTCCAACGGGCCCAACGTAAAGAGATAAGTGTAAACACTTAAGTATACCTTAACGTGGGTAGTAATATCTTCTTCGGGCCTGGGAACTACCACGTCTTTTTTGGCCTAGTTGCAGTCCTTTATCACTATAGGGAGGGTCTCTTTGGTGATCGAGAAAGTATATCTCGGCCCGGAACGGGTGAAGGTTTTTCAACCTTGAAGTAGGAGGTAACCGAGAACCCTCCAGGAATAAACGCGCCAATAGGAGGTTCCGCTGCTGGTTCCTCGCCTGGCGACCGTGATGAAGAAGCAGTTTCTTTTTGAGGGACTGTCTTAGAAGTTTTCTCCATTTTCTTTTAGATAAAGATAAAGAAGAGGAAGTTATAAGGGTATGCTTAATGGTTTAAACTAGCTAGAGTTCTTGAAAAGATCTCAAGAAATATGGGTATAAGTGCTAGAAAATGCAAAGATTTTGAAAACAAGAGTAGAAAAGGTTTGGGCTGTGTCCAACGCTTGAAGTAAATGAAAGCTTTGTGGAACGTATATGTTAGGCAAGTGATTAATAGTAGTGTAGGTTGCTAATGATTAATTGAAATGAATGTGCTGTATTAAGGTGATTGGGTTGTATGGGATTCATTAAAATGACCAAGTTACGTGCAAAAATGTGAATCATGTGCAAATTTGTGGTATAAGAAGAAAGAGCTATGTGTAGTTGTTAGAGTGATTGAGTATATACAATTTGTTGAGGTAACAACGTTGCATGCAAGTATTGAATAACTAAAAACTATGTAATGATTCTTGGAAATGTGTTTCGGGGGCTCTCTGTCAGATAGATAGGCCTAATTACAAAGGAAGGTCTGGCGAAATTTTTCTGAAAATATTGGAGTTAGTGAAAATTCGGAATTTTGCATATCATGCTTTCAAAACTAATTGATTTCCAAAAATCCTCATTCGAGGACGAATGATTTTAAAGGGGGGAAGGATGTAAAGATCCGTAAAATTTTCTTGTTTAAAATAATACCCGAATAAGTCCCCGAGTTGTTATAACTGTAGAAATTCTTAAAACAGGCATATATTTTCAGTAAAAATCACCCCGGAATTTGAAAGATGAATTTTCCAGAAATTTGGGCGTTATGCGACACACTATGCTATCGCATAACGTGTATGCAGACCGCATAATGGTTGCATACATGGGCAGAATCACTGCCCAATTTGAGGACAATTATGCGGTCCAAAATGCGATCGCATGTTGGTTCTGCGGACCGCATAGTTGTCGCATTCATTCCCATTGATTTTGGTGAGGGAGTTTATGCGACGCACTATGCGATCGCATAACGCGTATGCGGATCGCATAGAGGTCGCATACCTATCCAGTGTGGTTTAAATTTTGGCCCATCTTGAGGGAAATTCTGCGGTCGACTCTGCGGACCGCATGTCAGGAATGCTATCATATTCCTGGCCGCATTCTTGTATCGGGCTCCTATTTTTCTAATTTTAAAACCCGACCCCCAGTTCATTAAACCACCCCTCCCCTTCATTTTTAACTGATTTTTGAGCAAAATTATAGAGAAGGGAGAGAGGGTTCTTGAGAGAGAAATTCTTCATCAAAAATTAGTTCTTCAAAGTCGCTCAAGCCCAGAATCTACCGGGTTAGGGTTGTCTTCTTCACTCAAAGAGGTAAGTCTTCACCCCATTTTTTCCCCCAAAGTTCTCAGATTTTAATTAAGAATAAAACACATAGGATGGTTTTTGGAAATGGAGGTCAAACCCATGCATGCATGTTAGTAAAACTTCTTAATCTAGCAAAAAGAGAGAGGGTTGGGGTAAGATTCACAAAGAAGGGGTGGTAATCTAGTGGGGTCGCCTAGCGTTCGATAAAATGCTTAAAAGAGTCCAAATTATATGCATGATTTCCAATTCTGAGTTGAGTATGTTTAGTTGTGAACTAGATTGACGGTACTAGTCGGTTCGGTGATTTGTGAGTAAAAGTTAAAAAATGGATTTCGACCCCAGGTATGTATGGCTAACTTTAACCTTTGTAGAATCTTCTTGTTGGGTCCAAGCATACGGTATGTGTACCTTGTTTGAAAAATATGTGAATTGATTTTTTCAAATGTGTTGAGATGTAAGATTCTATTCTCTGATTTTCCTAGTTGATTTCCATACTACCGTACTATATGAGATTGTGAAAAGTGTTTTGATGTGCCTATCTTATTATGTGCAAAGCCCGTAAATGCTCGAGGGTATCGATATGAAAGTATGTGTTAATGAATGAATGAAGGTTAATGTGCCCAAGTGTGGGAATGTATATAATGGCTAAAAACTGTGCGTGGTAAGTAATGAAAAAAAGGTATTGTGAAATGATGTGAATGAGTTGAATAGTTATGGCAATGCCTTGTATATGACTTACTACTTGGGGAGAATTATTGTGCCTTGGGTCCAAATATATGAATTGTGGACGTAAAATTGTGATTCCTTGAAATTATAATTCTTGTGATGTAATTTTTTGTGGTTGCTGTTATGAAATATGATTGTCAGCTGGGATCGGGTTGTGTGCCGCAACACGAAGTAATAAGGTTGATGGGTTGTGGTGATAAGAGTGGCCGAGGTAATAAGGGTGTTCGAGGTAATAAGGATGGAATGTGATCATTATCACTATTGAAATGAAAATCTATGATACTCTTGAATATGGTGGTGTTGAAAGGGGAAAAGGAGAGATTGCGAAACTTGTTGATTTTGGTTGTTTCTTTCCACGTGCATTGATTGATTGGTTCTATTACTATCTCTTATTTGTGTATTGTTTGATTGTACTTGGGATAAAGTTTATTCATATATACTAGTACTATTCCACAATACTAACGCCCCTTTTGCCGGGGGCGCTACATTTTCTTATATGAATGTAGGTGGTTCTAAAGCAGGTAATTCAGCCCACCGTCAGTAGTGCCTTCTCTCTTTTTCTTCAGCTGTTCTGGTGAGCCCCACTTCCTCCCGGGGCCATGTGTGGCTCATTTCGCCTTATCTTGGGTTTATTGTGTAGTGTATGGTATAGTCGGGGCCTTGTTGCTGACAAGTATTATATAAATCTTTTGTAATCGTAGAGGCTCCGTAGACACAATGTGGGTAATGTACATGTGTATTTTGGGAAGTAAGCGTAAGGTTCGGAATCGTGGTCCACGTTGTAAATGTTGTATGTAAATTGTAAACACTTGGATCATATGTTGGTTTTGATGAAAAGCTGGAAATGAAATCAAATCATAAGTTTATGTTTAAGTCTTAATTGCTAGTTCACATGAGTAGTGTATATTGATATCATGGGGTAGTACGTGGATAGGTGAGGAAAATCCAGGTCCGCTTGACTGGGGTCACCTGGTTGACTGCCGGTCGTGTCCCTCGATTTTGACGCGTGACACGAGACTTTTCGTTCATTTTGTCGTTTCTGACGCGAAGTACCGAGGCGAGAATCGGGAGCTCATATCGTTTATCGTTGTTTACTCTCCGAAAAATGAGAGGAAAATCTGTATATGGTCGAAATTGGGCTCTTCTATTACATGACAGATTGGGATTGAAACATAAAAGGTTAAAGATCGACCTCGAGTTTCATCGAACTAGAATACGAGGTCAGAATACGCGTCCTCAAAAGCATCGAGCCCATGACCCCAGAATCGACCCTGACCTTGAATGAATTCGAGAAAATATTTTCGGGACTGTGAACAACTAATTTTTGACCACACTCAAATGTTATACTATTTTAGTGTAAATATTCCTTTTAGGCCTAATATTGATGTTTTAAGCTTTCATCTTACACTTAGTAGATTTTATTTTTAAATAAATAAATAAATAATAATAATACTCACATTCTTAAAGTGTGCATATATATATGGAGTATCTTTTAATTAGAATTTTAATAAGTAAACTATTATATATTTTTTTTGCATAATTTAAACTATAGTGTAAATATTGAGTTTTCTTATTTTTATAGTTTTCTTTAAGTTTAAAAGTAACGTTGGTATATATATATATATATACATACATGATTTGCCATTTTTTATCTAAGAATTAGAAAGAGAAAAAAAAAACGACAGAAAAACAAAAAGAAACAAAAAAAAAAAAAAAAAAAAAAAAAAAAAAAAAAAAAAAAAAACAATCCTAATCTTATAACAATCCTAATTATCTCANGTTGGGTATGTAAAAAAAAAGGGGCAAGAAAACAAAAAAGAGAGGAAGAAAAGGAAGTAAGAAAAAGAAAGAAAAAAAGAAAAAGTAAGAAAAGAAAGAATAAAACAGACGTTGGAAAGAGAAAGGAGAAAGAAAAAACAGAATTTTTTTTTTTTTATTTTTTTAAGCAAAAGAAAAGAAAAGAAGAGAACGAGTTCGTGGATTTCATTCGTGGTTTCGGGTTCGTGGTTTTAGAAGTTTTACAATTAGTAGATTAAGTCGCTTACTGAGTGATATTTTCGCAAAAAGGTAACACTCAATCTCCTTGGTTAATTTAAAGTCATGTATAACCGATTGTATGATGTTTGTTTATTTAAATTCAATTATTCTTTCGCTTTCTTTTGTATTTTTAAATAGCGTCGATTTCTTCTTGTTATTTATATATGTATATATATGTTTGGGAATTTAAAGAATCATACTAATCTAAATTTTGTTCCTAACTTTTAATTTTTAGTTCTAATCCATTCTTTTGCCATAATCCACGTGAAATTTTAGACTATAGATAGTTCATAAAATTGTTTAAAGGTTTTGTCAACAAAAAAATTTTTTTTTTATTTTGTGATTGTTTGCCATATTTCTTGATTTTAAGTGTTGTCCATGTTTAAATATTTATATCATTCTATTTTCTTGCTCAAATACATTTAAGACTATTAATTTTTAGTTTAATTAAATAAGAATGTGCGGGATGATTCAAAAGTCAGTTGAATACTATGATTCCAATTTTTATTTTTTGTTTTGGTTTCACGTGCATATTTACTAATTTGAGTGTTATACAAGAATTATTATTTTTCTTTGTACTGTTTGTCCAAGAATTTCATTTAAATAGTTTTTATTAAACCTTCTTTTATTTTAGTCATAATTTCATTAAATAATGTCATTTTAATCTTTTTAATATTTTGATAACACCAAAACAAGAAGAGTGGTAATTTTTTATTTTTGTAGCAAGATGAATAACGAACTAATTGAGGACTCGTTGCAATAAATAAAATACTAATAAAATATACAAATATATGTATCGAATATGAAAGAGACAAAAATAAATGGAATACTTTAAATACGTTAGAAAATTTTAGACGTACTTGAAATATTAGCCCATGTGTTCATACCCGAACCTTGGGTTGATATGCTTAAATAATAAAAGGATCATGTGCGCATTCCGCGTCTCGATGCCTTTAGATTTAAAAGTAATTATGTTATAACCATGTGTATATTCCGTACCTTGGTTTAATATTTAATTTGTCTAAAGTACCTTGTGTGCGTTCCGCATCTTGGTAAACACAACTAATAAAAATGTAATAATTAATTAAGCAGTAATAAATAAGCCATGATCAATAAAATACAAGAATAGCTAAAAATTGATTTAAGCCTTACATGAGTCAATAAAGCGACCGTGCTAGAACCGCGGGACTCGAGGGGTGCCTTACACCTTCCCCTCGGTCAACAGAATTCCTTACTCAGTCTTCTGTTTTCGTAGACCATAAATTAAGAGTCAAACCATCCTTTGTTAAGGGATTCAAGATAAAAGGTGGCTTGGAACACCAAAATTCAATTCCAAGTGGCGACTCTAAATAATAAATAATCCCTTTTCAAAACGTCACTTCGATTGGAAAAACTCTTCTAACTCAACCTCGTAATAGGGTTGTGGGACATAAAAGAGGTGTGACAGCTCTGGCGACTCTGCTGGGGACAATTAATAAGAATTCGAGCTTTGTATATTGACTCTTGTTTTGCTTTTATCATGTTTTGAATATTATTGTGTTCTTTGATGTGCTATTTGTTGCTTATTTACCGCTTTAATATTTATTTGAACTTGATATAAATTGTATCCTCTCTCGCACCCCTCTGAGTCTTCTTATAGGTAGCTATGTTGTGTTTGCCTACCAGCATCACAAAAATTTCTGTCTTAAGATAAAGCCAGTTAGCCTATCAGCTTCTGGTGAAGGATTTATTCACACATGATTAGGCGGGAGAGCCGTTAGCTAGCCAGTGCTGTTCTACTACTGGTGATGCTTGACGCTCCTCGGCTCGGGTTGTCCGCCTGGGTAAGCCAGGTCTAGATACTATCTCCTTTAAGATTTGGAAAACCTAGAAGAACAAGCCACAAGCAATGAATATCCCTAGTAGGCTACGTTTTATTTGCATCATGTGCATTGGACTTAGCGGGACTCGGCACAGGGGTCGGGTCCGTCTAGGACAGGTACCTATTTTTCGGACCAACATGTTCATATTTATGTGCTATATGTAACATTATTTGGTAGGCTTCATTCAAATGTTGACCGGCTTTAGGATAGATCGATTAAACAGTTGAGAGAGAAAGAGAAAATTTCCTCCAAGTTTTCATAAAATATTTTTTTGAAAATTAACTTCTTTGAAGGGTTCTAGTATGTTAAAAGCACAATTTTTAAATTTTTTTTTTTTTCCGAACTACGCGGGTTTGATTCTCACCGGATGTGAGATACGTAGGCAACCTTCATCAGGTTCAACCCCATTTGTTTTTAAAATAAAAAAAAGGGTGTATATGACTATTATTTTTTCTCTTACTGTAAAAATAATATAAAATAAAAATAATAATATAGTTACTTTGTCATTTTTTTTATCTTTCGACAAGTTTTGCCCATATATTCAGTTCTTTTGTCGAAATAGCCTTAAAACATTCCTCAAAAATACAAAATGGTCGTTTTAACAAAAGAGACCAGTTTTTATGTTCACTTTTACAAATGAATCATCATTTTGAGTCTTCTTTTCTTTACTAATTTATTTCCATCCTGAACTACGTAATGGTCTGATTCATGCGGCGTCATGATACGTTGGCAATCCCCATCGGATGTGATCATAACCATAATTAATCCAAGAAAAAAAAATAAAAAAAAGGGGAGGGAGAAAGAAAAGAGAACGCTAAATTCAAGATGAAAATAAACCAATAAACCGATAAGCCGGGATGAAGCATGAAGCCTGTCAAACTCATTCTAGAAATGAAAATGGTATATGACATATAATGTGTGATTAATATCTGCAAAATGCCTAACTCTAACACGTTTGTTGTTTGTCATCTAAAAAGAAAAGTTAAACAGAGGTGGTTGGTTTGGGTTTAAACTGGCAACTCACCCTTACAACACGAGATCAAAAGGGAAAAGTAGCATGGCAAACAACAGTG
>ML431249.1:5186-16157 GCA_005239525.1 Nicotiana knightiana
GAAATTAAGCAAAACCCAATGGAACAATGATTCACCAACAAAACTATGTGAAAGAATTAAGCAGTTTAAAATGGAAGACTCAAAAGAAATAGACACTCTCATAGCCACAACTACAAAATTGGATGTGGATGAACCTGGTTCATCTATTGATCAGAAGCTATATAGAGGGATGATTGGGTCTCTATTGTATCTCACTGTCAGCAGACCTGATATTGTGTTCAGTATGGGATTGTGTGCTAGGTTTCAGGCAAATCCAAAGGAGTCCCACCTCACTGCAGTAAAGAGAATTTTGAGATATTTGAAAGGCACCACTGATTTGTGCCTTTGGTATCCTAAAGGTAGTAATTTTGACCTTGTAGGATATGCTGATGCTGATTATGCAGGATTCCTGGTTGACAGGAAAAGTACTTCAGGTATGGCTCACTTTTTGGGTTCATGCCTTGTGTCTTGGGCTACCAAGAAACAAAATTCAGTAGCCTTGTCTACTGCTGAGGCTGAATATGTGGCTGCAGCCTCATGTTGTGCCCAGTTGTTATGGATCAAACAACAACTCATGGACTTTGGTATTGATGTGGGATGCATTCCTATTTTTTGTGATAACACTAGTGCTATTAGTATGACGAAGAACCCGGTACATCACAAAATGACTAAGCACATAGATGTTAGACACCATTTCCTAAGGGATAACTATGAAAAAGGAATGATCTCAATCGAATTTTGTGCTACTGATCATTAAATTGCTGATATATTCACTAAAGCACTTAGTAGGGAGCATTTTAAGAGAAACAAGCTGGAATTAGGGATGATTAAGATCAGTTGATTGAAAAATATATATATTTATATAAATGATTTTTTTTTGGCTAGAAAATTTTAATTAGGTGCTTAATCAGATTAATAATTGCTCAGCATCATGTCTTTATTACCATACTCTTGTGCCATGTATTAATATGATTCCCTGGATACTAATAATGTTTATCTATCTTTGTAAATTGAGGCAATTTAAAGATTTCAACAGGATGAACCTGGTTCATCTATGATGATTCATCTGACTGACAAGATACGTACACTTCTCCATATAGTAATTCCATTACAGTCACACATGAGTAGGATTCTATCTATATTTGGTTCATTCCTAAGTCTTTGTACCAATCCATAAATGAACTCGTTCCAAGGAGTCACATCAACACTCAATTAGCCTAGAAATAGGGAACTCTCAACCGTCAAATCAATGACACTCCTACAACTATTAGACTTCCACTTGAATAAATTTTTATCCGTTGTAAAATTAATGGCCATATCTTATAAAAGGCAATCATTACTCCTCTCTTCATAAAGCTACCCTCAAACCAAGTTTAACTCATACTACACAACCAAAACTTGCAACTCGTCCTTTCCTCTTAGCAAAGCATAAAAATGTCTTCACCTCCACCAGCTTCTTCGTCCAATTCCTCACCTAATCGTGATTACGATGGAGGACATTCTGAATCTGTCTCCAATTCTCCATCCGTTTACAGCTTTGAATCACTAGAAATTCCATCATCCCCTGAAAATACACCCATTATTGAACCTACTCCAAACCCTACTCCTACCCCCAAGAATCGTCGTGTTAAAGTTCTTGCCCGAAAATCTGTTGTTTTTGGGGCTTGGAAAAAATTCTTGGAGGATATTATTAAAGCAGACAAAGGTACTAAGTTAGATTCATCCAGTGAATCCTTTAAATCAGCTAATGAGGAAGAAGCACCTGGTTCAACCAGTTCTGAAAAAGGTAATCTTGAAATTGATTTTGAATTTACTTCTGCTGATAAAATATTCGTGTTGGTTGGGTTTGTCATTGATGTTGAAATACCTGGAAGTAAGAAGGGTGGGAGAAAAGAAAGAATTCTTGAGAGAGAGGGAGAAGAAGTTGTGAGGGGATCTAGGGAGGATGGTACCACGCTGGTTATATGTGTTCCCATTCCTGAAACTATGGGAGAAAATGTCACTGATTTAGAGGGAAGCATAGTTGAGGAAGTTGCAGCAGGTCTTGCAAGTCTGGAGAAAGGAACTGATGAACCTGGTTCATCGAGGGAAGAAACATTGGCTGAAAAGTTTAAGAAACTGGGGGAGTCTTACAACCCCAAGAGAATAAGGAGTCAGAAACCCAAGAAGACAACTCACCCAGTTCCTTCAAAGAAAAGGAAAATTTATGAAGTTGTTGGTGTTTATTCTCCAAAAGTAAGAGCTACTCGTAACACTATGAGAGAAGAAGAAGAGAAATTAGAAAAGGCTCTGAAGGAGAGCAAGAAGAAGAGGGCAGCAAAAGGAAAAGCAAAAGCAAAAGTTGGAGAGCCTGTTGAGGCTATTGAGATTGAAGAGACTGGGTTGGACCTGGTCCAACAGGAGGAGAAACCCGCTCCAGGCGTGGCTGAGACACCAAAACCCACAAAGGCTAAGGCTTCTTCAAAGAAGTCAGCTAGGATGTCTGTCGCACCAACAAGATCTGTTAAGAAGACCAGGGCCAAGCCAAAAAGAGTGAAAGTTGTTTATGATGATGATGCAGACTAGAGTGGAGAGGAAGAGAAGGAAATTGGAGTGGTGACTGACAGAGTTACCATGTTTGGAAAAAGAACAATACTAAAGGGTAAGCTGGTGAAGGATTTAGAGGAGCCTGGAATGCAATATCTGATGGAAACTCTGGAGGTGCAAGGCTGGAAGGACCTGGTCCTTCGCATGGAAGGCAAAATGGCAAGAGCTGAGTTGGTAGAGTTTATGGGGAATGCCAGTGTCAAGGAAGGCAGGGTCACTTCTATGGTCAAAGGAATTGAAGTTTCCTTTGATGTTAAAGAGCTGGGTGTTATTTTTACTATACCAGCTGAGGGCTATGAAGACTACACAAGGCAGAGATAGCCTTGTCTAGATGGGATGGCCTCATCAATCAACATCACCAGGTTCTTTAGTGATAGTGAGAAGGAGATTGAACCCAGGCCGGTTTACAAGAGTGAGATGAAGCCCGAGCACAAGCTACTCTTTGAGTTCGTCATCAAGTTCCTACAGCCTAGACAAGAAAGAAGGCACATGGAAAATTATATGGATCTTACTTTGATGGAATGCTTTTACATGGGAAAGCAAATAAATTGGTCGGCTTTCATCATCCAACTCTTTGACAGAGTGGTGACTGGAACCAAAGCACACGCAATTCCTTATGGCTTCATTCTGACAGCAGTGCTTGCACATTTTGGGGTTCCAGTAAAGAAGTTGAGATGGCTACTGCCAAAGACTATTGGGAAGGAAACTTTACTTACATGTGACTACAATGCCAATGTTCCTGTGGATGAACCTGGTTCATCTAGGAAGCAACCAGTCAACAGCAAAGTTAGAACCCTGGTGCAGGAAAACGAGATTAAGGATATGGAGATCCTTCGTTTGAAGTCTCGTGTGATTGAGGTTGATGAAGAGCGGGATGCCATTAGAGCTGAATTAGCAAAGGAAAGAAAAGAACGAGGGTGTTCTTCAGCAGGTGTTGTCTCTCCTACAATCCAAGACAACAACCTCCTCTGCACCTTCCCATCCTTAGGCTTCTCAGAGCTTCCATAAACCATCTTAAGACCAGTTATCAGTTTCAGTTATTTTTACTATTTTTTTTTTTTGCTCATGGTTGGTTTGTTTTTGTTTTGCTGTATGGTGGTTGATTATCGTTACTAATCAATGAATTTTGCTTTTAGTTATTGACTTGTCTCAATTTCTGAGTTAGCTAATATTTATTGGTTACTTGTGTTGATTAAGCATGCTTTTCACCTACAGTTGCCTCAATGGCCATGAGTAATAATTAATAAAACTGGTAAGTATCTCATTTTGCAAACTTTTTGATGATACCAAAAGGGGGAAGATATATGTGCTGAACTTTTCAAAATATTTTTTAAAAGTGATATTTATAACCTAATGAAACTAGATTCTCTATGATTAATGCTTAAAACCATACAAAATTGTTTGAAGTGTATACAGAATCAAGCATAGAGTTTGTCATCATCAAAAAAGGGAAATTTGTTGACCCATGTCACTGCATAGTTTTGAAGATTGACAAATGGCTCACCGATTGAACCAGGTCCATCAGAGCACACATCTTGAACTAAATAGCTGGTACATAAACCGTATATGCTTAGGAGATGTTTGTGAATATGAAGTATCAATGAACCAAGAGATTGTCTCCTAATGCGAAAAGGTTGCAAACTGATTTGATTAATTGAAGTCGAATTCAACAAGGAAAGTAACAAAAGAAAGGAAGTTGAGTTTGGTTTGAATTTGTTCACCCAGGTAGAGTTGGACTTGAATTGGAAGACAAGTTCAACGAGTGACTGACTCTATAAATACTTGTGTATTTATGCTGGAATTCTACACGCACAAAAGCTGAAGTGAATCAAAGTCTGAAAGCAAAAATTCCTAGAGTTATTTTTCTAGCAGAATCATTGTGCGATACAAAGGCTACATTTCAACTAGAAGAACTAGTTCCATTTGATTGCTTATTGAGTTTAGTTGATTGTAGTAGGAGTTTTGAATATTGTATCTTTCAACTTTCATAGAAGCAATTGTAATAGGTACGTATTGATCAAGTTAGAGTTAATTTGAGGTGTGTAGAAATTAGCTAGGGGCTAGTTACTACAAAGGGATTAGAGTTAGTCCTAGGATTACAAAAAAATTTATTTTGTAAGTCCGTTTGGCTCAGAGTTTTAGTGAAGATTTTGAGCAAATCCTACTAAGGAGTAGGTCGTGTTTTTTTCCACCTTTTGAGCAAGGTGTTTTCCACGTAAATATCTCTGTGTTTTTACTTTACTGCTTTTTATTATTCCACAACAGTAGTAGTTGGAATACCAAGAAGAACCAAGTACTTCTACTGAGACAGCACTCGAAAATTGGGTACCACACAAAGTAACCAATCTTCTTGTGTGATATTGAAGTCTAAAACAACAATACCTATAGGGGTAGAGTCAAAATCTCATCTGGATGTTTTGTGATCATTTGAGTCCCTGTTAATTGCAAAACAAAAACACTACTAAAAAGAACAAGAACCAGCTAAACACGAAAATCATAAGTATCAAGAAATTCTGTTAGTTACGGTCGATTTAGCTACATATTAGCGATTAAATTCGGAACTAATTTCATTTTTTTGGTAGTTAAAAATATTGATAATGCGATTAGGGTTTGAAAGAGCTCTTTCACCTAATAGCTAGGTAGACTTTTGATTGAATTCTCATGTTCAGTGTTGTATGGGTCAAAATTCGGCTAGGCTCAGTGAATGCAAATGGACGAGTTATGATCGAGGTCAAGTGAGGCCCAGTAGCGAGGAGTCGCCAAGCGAGAGGCCAGGACCGAGGTCGAGTAAAGAAAGAGTAGTAGCAATGGCTAAGATAGTCTTAAAATTATGAAAAGGGTTTTCTAAGAATATCCCTTACAAATAGTAAGAGATATGAAGCAAAAAGGGGATCTTCACGTTTCTGATAAGAACACTTGTAAAAAGTTGACTATTGAGAAGATACAAAAAGCTTGCCTTGATTGATTTCATTGTTTATTCTGCCTTTTCCATTCGCAAAATCCAAGAACACTTTGTCCATTATCATATTTTGATGTCACATGTTACTGTCAGAAGGTGGAATCATCCACATCATTCAATATTTGGGTGACTGATTCCCCCTATTTACATTTATTTCCATTTATGATATATGTTATCTGCCATTATCCTCTTATTCATTGTTAATCATTGAACGCCTTAGTGACATTTAATAATCTTGAATACGGCCCTACAACATTGGTTCCATTTAGTTTTAGATCTAAAATTTATTATGCTTAACTAGGATTTACCTACTATCTTACTACTTAATTAGTTTAACAAGAAGCTTAGCACTTTTTGGTCAAACAATTTGACACCGTATGTGGGAATTTTCTAGTTAAAATTTTAGTTCCTTCTAGATCTACAAATACAATGACAAAGCTTTCTTTTTCTTTCTTGCACGAACTAACAATGGCAAGAAACGGAGAGGAAATATTAAAAGCAGTAGTAAGTGTCACTGCTAACCTCCTAAGCACCATCAACGAGGTTAACAAAGGCGACGAGGAGAACGCGACGCCAAGTGCCTCACCCAGGCGGAGTGGCTCAACCCCTTCCCCCTCATGGGAGCGTTACCGTTTCCCATGGGAAAGGAAAATCTACGTCCACTATGGAGCAAGCATCGCCAGCAGTGAAAAATTATTTGAGGTGTGGCTGACAAGTACTCTAAACAGTATAGTCGAAAAACCCGCTCAAGGGGCGAACGGAAACAATGCACAAGTCAACATCAAAACGACCATCAATGAGCCACACGCCCCTCCCCAACAGTTACCACTCACACTGTTAATGATGTAGGTAATGACCCCCTCGCTGCTATTCTGAGGAAAATGGAAGAGACGGAGAACGAAAATAAAGCACCCCGCGAACAAATGAACAAGTGTGCGTTATAGTTTTATTGGATTGGTCAAAGTAGTTGTAGCTAAAAAGCTAAAGGAGTCTTGTTATAAGGATAGAGCAGATGAACAAATAATGTGTTACATAGGATAATATTAATTAATACTAATGAAAGAAAAATTTGGTTTTTCTTAAACTGCTTCCTTGACTTTCTATTAAGAAAAAAAATGAAACAACTGGTGTTATAAGTTGATGAGCCACCCAAAGATTTTGGAAGAATTCACGGTTATCACTCACACTGTTAATGATGCAGGTAATGATGCCCTCGCTGCTATTCTGAGGAAAATGGAAGAGATGGAGAACGAGAATAAAGCATCCCACGACCAAATAAGGGAACACCAAGAGAGGATTGATAAGATACCAGGCGCCCCAAACTTCTACCAAAACGGGATGTCGGCCGGTTCGTGGAACAACCGTACAACAATGAGGTGGCACCACATGCCATACCCAAAACCTTCAGGATGCCGCCATACTTAAAATATATGACGGCGCAACGGACCTTGAAGATAACATCATCCACTACGCCACCGCTGTGAAAGACGACGACCTTAACAAAGAACAAGTGTCGTCGCTACTGCTGAAGAAGTTCGAAAAAACCCTGACCGGGGGAGCCCTGACATGGTACTCACAATTACCAGCACATTCCATAGATACGTTCGAGGAGATGATCGATAAGTTCGTCACCGCCCATGCCGGGGCTAAGAAAGCAGTAGCCAGGGTGAATGACATATTTGCCATTAAACAGTCACTCCACGAAGGACTCAAGGACTTCCTCGCCCTATTCAACAGAGTAAGAATAACCCTTCCAAACGTATCATAGGGAATGGCGGTAGCAGCTTTCCAGAACAGGCTGAACAGAAGTGGGTCAAGGGCGACCAGAAAAATGTTGAGCAGGCTCATGAAATACCTTTCCACCACCTGGGAAGAGATACACAACGCTTATTGTGCTGAGGTGAGAGCGGACGAGGACGACCTTAATGGTCCAACCCAGCAGTTGACAACAGTCTAGATGGAATTAAGGAAAGAACGCCGGAGAGACCATGTAGGTCCACGTCTAAATCGCGAAAGGCACCAACCGTATGTCAGAACATTCGTCCTACCACCACCCCCTCCCCATCCCCCTCCCCCTCCCCTCTTCGCTATGGAGACGGCACATCTATGCCACAGACAGGGACTCAACGAAGCGAAAGAGGTATGCCTCCACTGTTATCTGCTCATATTTGTGTTTCTCCTTCATAAATAGTTTACGCCCTAGAGAAGCTCGGCCCCAAGGTGAAATGCCTACAAAAGATTAAGTACGACCCAAACACTAGAAAGTCAAATGCCCTCAATGAATTCCATCAGAAACGAGGTCATAAGACCGAGGACTATATAGCCTTGCGACAAGAGGTAGTAAACATGCTCGACCAAGGACATTTAAGGGAGCTGATGAGCGACCAAGGAAGAGCTAATTTTGCCTGTGGGCGGGAACAACATCAATGCCCTCCAAAATTGCCCTCCCCAGCTTGCACCATCCAAATGATCATCAGTGGAGGCGACGACGCGACAATCAATCACGTGAAATTCACCACCACCCATAAGTTGAAGCGGTTGATTAACCATGAACGGTATGACGACCTTGAAGAAAGTATCATCTTCGATAAGTCGGATACCCACGGTTTGGCCTTTCCTCACTATGATGCTCTTGTCATTACTTTACGAATTTCATATACCAATGTAAAAAGGATCATGGTAGACGATGGAAGCGACTGTATTATCCATCCCAGAGTTCTTGCACAAATGAGACTCGAGGATAAGATAGTACCGCGCTGCATAACACTAACGGGTTTTAACAATGCAGTTCAACGGACCTCCACAGAGATCACACTGCCTGTTCTGGCCGGGGACGTCACCCTGGAAACAATATTCCACATCATGAATCAAGACACAGCCTACAACGCCATTATAGGATGACCTTGGATACACGCCATGAGGGCCATCCCGTCTAGCCTGTATCAGGTCATCAAGTTTCCTACCCCGTGGGGAGTGTTCAGCATCCGCGGCGAACATCGCACAACCCAGGAATGCTATCGCATCGCCCAAGATTGCACATATACTCAATAGTTGAAAGGCGAAGGCGCGGAAGCATAGCAATTAGCGAAGTCGGGGTCAGGCAGTGACGTCATCAAAGTCCCCGACGCCGTGGAAGCCGTAGGTTTAGCGGTGGTGGATCTTGATCGCGTAAAATTGGATAAAAGCAACCATAACAAAAAAACCTACATCGACCACAAACTCCCAGAGCCAGGTAAATTCTATAAAAATTTAAATGATAATTCAAACTTGTTTGCCTTCTCCCACACAGAAATGCCAGGTTTACCGAAGGAAATTGCAACACATAAGCTGAATGTCGACCCACTCTAACCGCCAGTACGGCAGATTAGAAGAAAATTCAACGCCGCCATAAACGATGTCATCCGCGAAGAGGTAGAAAATTTGCTCGCGAACGATTCTATCAAAGAGTCAAAATACCCCCAATGGGTCGCTAGCGTGATAATGGTGAAAAATAAAAATGGGAAATGGCGCATGTGCATAGACTTCACAGATCCGAATAAGGCCTACCCAAAAGATTCATTCCCATTGCCTCACATTGATCAGCTTATCGACGCAACGATAGGGCATGAGCTGTTAAGTTTCTTGGACGCCTATTCGGGTTATAACAAATCCTCATGGAGGAAGAGGACCAGGATAAAAACACTTTCATCACCCACCAAGGGACGTACTGCTACAGAGTCATGTCGTTCAGATTTAAAAGCGCATGGGCAACCTACCAGAGGCTAGTAACCAAAATGTTCAAAGAGAATCTCGGCAAGACGATGGAAGTGTATATAGACGACATGCTGGTCAAGTAGAAAAGGAAAGAGGACCACATCTACCATCTGAGGGAAGCCTTCAACATACTCAGACAGTACGACATGAAGCTGAACCCCGAGAAATGCGCCTTCGCAGTGACCTCGAGAGAGTTTCTCGTCTTTTTGGTTTCGCAGAGAGGCATTGAGGTTAACCCTGACCAAATCAAGGCTATAGAGGGAATACCTGAAAATTTGACCAGCAAGAAGTAGGTGCAAAAGCTCACTGGCCGAATAGTGGCCCTGTCGAGATTCATCTCACGATCCTCCGATAGGTGCCACAAATTTTTTGGCGTACTCAAGAAGGACAACAAACTCCAATAGAATGTCGAGTGCATCTACACCCTAAGAGAATTAAAAGCATACATGTCCTCTCCCCTACTACTTGCCAAGGCGGAACCCAGAGAACGCCTCATAATCTGCCTAGTTGTGTCCGACGTTGCGGTAAGCGCCGTCTTAGTCCGTGAAAACAAAGGTACACAATCTCCAATCTATTACATTAGCAAAACTTTGGTTGACGCCGAAACGAGGTACCCCCACCTCAAAAAGTTGGCCCTGGCTTTGGTCGTAGCTTCACGGAAACTCAGACCTTATTTCTAATGCCACCCCATCTCAGTAGTCACGAATTTTCCCTTGAGGAGAATCCTGCACAAAACCGAACTGTCGGGCAGGTTGGATAAATGGGCCTTCGAGTTAAGAGAGCACGATATAACATATGAGCCACGAACAGTGATAAAGTCTCAAGTACTCGCTGACTTTGTCGCTAGCTTCAGCGCCAAAATAATGCCCAAAGTCGAAGGAAGCCTCAAAAACTTCACCCGTGTTGCCTGACTACGGATTCTATACACCGATGGCGCCTCCAACATGTCAGGTTCCGGAATAGGACTCGTACTTGAGGTCCCGATGGGCGAAGTAATTTGCCAGTCCATACGGTGCCTTGATATGACCAACAATGAAGCCGGGTATGAGGCCGTGATTGCAGGATTAAAACTGGTCCTCAAATACGGAGCACGATGTTTCATCCTCTGCTGTGACTCATAGCTCGTAATCAATCAAGTCACAGGGACTTTCCAAATCAAAGAACAAAGGCTACAAAAGTATCAGGCTGAGATTTGCAAGTTTCTACCCGAATTCGATTAATGCCAACTCGACTGATACCTCGAGCACAGAAAATTGAGGTAGAACTATAAACATGACTTGGGACTAGCACAATCGTATTATCTCATATTTGCAGCACGGATGCTCCCATGCGATAAATAAAAGCCAAGAAGATTCGAATGCAGGCGGCCAGGTACAACATCATCGACATCGACTTGTACAAAAGAACATTTGACGGTCCCCTGGAAAAATGGCTAGGACCAAACCAAACGAGACGCGTCCTCGATGAAGTACACGAAGGCCACTGTAGATCCCAACGCGGCAATCGAGCCTTGGTCAGATGCCTCATACGAGCAGGTTACTACTGGCCCACCATGAAAAATGAGGTCGTCGACTTTGTCAGGAAGTGCGAGCAATGCAAAAAATACACCCCCATGATTCACCAAGCGGACGAGCACCTCCACTCAGTCACCTCGCCTTGGCCTTTCATCAAATGGGAATGGACATCATCAAATC